>CABHPP010130102.1:0-37731 GCA_902168425.1 Peromyscus attwateri | reverse complement strand
CTCTCTCTCTCTCTCTCTCTCTCTCTCTCTCTCTCTCTCTCTCTCTCACCACCTGAGGATGGAATGCAAAGCACTTAGCTACTGCCTCAGTACTATGCCTGCCTGGCCTGCTTACGTGCTACCATGCTCCCTACTATGATGATCATCATGGAATAACATGCTAAATCTCTATGCAAGCCCCCAATTAAATGCTTTGTTTTATAAGATTTACCTTGTCAATGTTGTCTCTTCAAAGCTATAGAACAGTAACTAAGACAGAACTTTAAAGTTTCTTGTTTAATAAGTTATTGAATGTTCAAGAGTGTATTATTAGGCAAGCATGGTGGATCAGGTTTGTAACCCCAGCACTTAAGAGGCTAAAGTAAGAAGGTTGCTGTGAATTTAAGGCCAGCCTGTCCTATGGAATAAGGAAGAAACATACATTGTGATCGTGAGACATAAAAAAAAATATCAATCTTGAACTGACAAGGAATATTTCTATTAATGGCTAGCTTTCACAATGCCTGAAGGTGCTATGCATGCCGCATGGTGAGAAAAGGTAGTAAATGTCTTATCTAGCACTGGACCCTACATGCTACAATACCATCTTGCTAGGCAAAATGTGCCACTGGTGCAATAGTGGCATGATGGTTATGATAGTAACCAATTGCCTTTTTATTGGATTTGGGGCCTCCTCCACAGAAGGGATTTCATGTTCAGTACTATAATACTGGTCAAAATCCCATGTCTGGGATGTCATAGACCATAGTGAAGGAGTCTAGTATCATTGTTTTGCTAAATGAGAAGGTTGTCAAACTGCCTTTTAAAAAGAATCCAATAATTGTGTTTCTATTGACAAATTTGTGTGCTTTCAAACTTGATCAGAAAAATTGTTTTCCCTAGAAGTAAATGGTTAATGCAAAGATTCATAAATGATCAAAATACTGAGAATCAGTGAGTGACTCTGAGTACTCAAGACATAAATGGTCGTATATATAACTCACTGCCACTCAAGACTCCTGGAGTATTGTGGAAGAAATAGTGAGAAGAATATAAGACCAAGAGAATAAGAAAAGCAGCTGTAAAATGTTGTCTTCTGGATATAACATGACTACTACATGCATGAATTCATAGAAGCTGTAGTTACCTGCACAATGTACATAATATCAAGCCATTAAAGATTCCAGTATTCATAGGAGAGGCATTCCTGGGGCCCTAAACCTAACTAAGATGCTACTGGAAATTGATGGCTGATGATGGGAAGGGAAAGACTTTTCTTTGAGGGTGTGGTTCCTGGTACCTATGCACAAATGGGCAGCATTAACTCAGTGAGTTAGTATGTAATGAAAAAGAGAGAAGGCTTGAAATTAGGAAGATATGCTGCAAAGTTCCAGAGAGAAGTGGCAGAAAGTAGTCAGGGATGGATATGATCAAATACATTGCTTACATGTATGACATTTTCAAACATTAAATAAAAATATTTTTAAAAAGAAAAGTAATTGGACTAATCTGATATTCACTCTCCTTTTGTTTGTATCTTTTTACAATTTCTTTTGCAATTGAGTTCTAGATATTTTTATTTATTTATTTATTTATTTAATAGTAGTTTGAAAGCAAATCGTTCCTTATTTATTTATTCATTTATTTATTTTTTTGTTTGTTTGTTTGTTTAGTGTCTAGTAGTTTGAAAGCAAAATGTTCCCAATGGGTCCAGGTCCCCAGTTGGTGGAGTTGTTAGGTTATGTAACCTTTTGTAGATGAAGCCTTCTTGAAGAAGTATGTTACTGGAAGCAGGCTTTGAGAGTTTATAGCCTCCTTCCACTTCCAGTGCACTCTTTTGGCTTCTTCTCTGCAGCTGAAGATGTGATCTCACAGCTTCCTGCTCTGAACAAATGTTGCCATGTCTCCCCTGGAATTATGGACTCGGATGGAACTATAAGCAAAAATAAACTCTTTCTTCCATAAGCCAATTTTGTTCATTGTGTTTAATCACAGCAACAAAAAATAACTAATACAGTGTGTGTGGTCCTGGTGGTAGCTACGATGGCATTTGCATCTGTGGTGTATGCTTATATGGTATGCCAATATTACTGTGCATAATGTTCATGTGCCAATGTATATGAATATGCCTGTGCATGTAGTTAGGGACATGAATGTATATAAATTAAATTGAAAATTAAACAAGATGGATTATAAACACACATAATTTGTACCTGCCAAATATATTCCAACAAATCTAGAAAGAGCCATATATAATTTCATTCATGTTGTATACAAAATTAATTTTTAAAATATAGTTGAACTCCAGGATTATAAGTAATGAAATTGAGTTATATATCTAATGTCCATGTGATGGGCTGAATTGAGTTTAAGATAAAAGCTATCTTCAAGGCATTCCAGTGGCAGAAAATGTTTGGTTGCCATTCACTGGAACTGAAGCTACAGCAACACAAACCAATCAAAATTTGCCACTTGTTTGATGGGGATGTCATGCTATATGTTATGAATGTGTTGCTCTGATTGGTTGATAAATAAAGCTGTTTGGCTAATGGTGAGACAGAATAAGGTTAAGTGGGACATTCTAACTAGTGAGACATGAAGAAAGCAGAGAGAGATGCCAGCCGCCCAAGGAACAACATGTAATGGGATGCAGGTAAAGCCACAGAAAATGTGGCAAAACCTAGATTAATAGAAATGGGTTAATTTAAGATATAAGAGCTAGCTAGCAGGAAGCCTGCCATGGCCATAGTTTAAAAATAATATAAGCCTCTGTGTGTTTACTTGGGTCTGAGTGGCTGTGAACTAGGCAGGACACAGGAAAACTTTCAGCTACACTTGTTCTTTCATCCTTATTTACTTTAGTAAACATTTCAATTCTCTTTTAGTACTTTAAAAAATCTGTTTCAACTGGCAAATGAAACAGGGATATAGTATGTATTAATGGGGTAACATGCAGCATTTCAATATTCATATATAATATGTAAGTAAGTTTAAGCATGTATTTCCTTATCAAGCACAACTTTATGATGAAAACATTTAAATACTTTTTAACTTTTTGAAATACAGAGTACATTACTTTATTTATAATCACTCCATTATGTAATAATATACTAGAACTTCTCAGTCCTAATTAAAATTTAGTAGTCATTTATTATTAACATTACCTGTCTTTTTTTAACCAACTGTCTCAAAACTCTGATAACTACTATTCTACTCTTAAATTCTGTTAAATGATTTTTGTTTAACATTACACATATGAGTGATACCATGTAGTCCTTGTCTTTCTGTGTCTTCTTTACTTCAAAAACCATAGTGATTTCTAGGCTCCACTTTGTTGTCAAAGTGACAGGACTTCATTATTCCTTATAGAGTATTAGTATTATGTTGTGTACAACTAAAATCTTCTCTTTGTCAATTTATCAGCTGATACACATGTAGGTTCTTCCTATTTCTTGATTATGACAAAGAGTGATTCAAAGAAACAAGAAAGTGCAGACATAATTATAACTAACAGTTTTATTTCTTTGGATATATGAAGGAGTGGGGATTTCTTAATTGTATGGAGGCTCTATTTTGAAATTTTGGAAGAGAATCAATACTGCTTGGCATAAATGATAGACTAATTTACATTCCAACTAAGAATCTCCTTGAATTTCCTGTCCCTAAAATCCTTCCCAGTATTTATCTTTGTCTTTTGGGTAATGGCCATATATAAAGTGTTGAATTTTGATTTTTATTTCCCTGATAACTAGTGATACTGATAATTTTTATATATCTATTGCCAAAATTGTTGTCATTATTTGATAAATATCTATTTTAGAGCCAATATTTTTATTACTGAGTCTTTGCAGCTCCTGATAGAGTCAGGATATTAATCCCCTTGCCAGACCTATAATTTACAAGTATATTCTGTAATTCCAAGTGTCTTCAGTCTGCTGTGGGATGTTCTGTATGGCAAATGTGTTGCTAATAAAACACTGATTGGCCAGTGGCTAGGCAGGAAGTATAGGCGGGACTAACAGAGAGAATTAAAAGAACAGGAAGGCGGAGGGAGTCACTGCCAGCCACCGCCAGGACAAGCAGCATGTAAAGATGCCAGTAAGCCACGAGCCACGTGGCAAGGTATAGATTTATAGAAATGGATTAATTTAAGATATAAGAACAGTTAGTAAGAAGCCTGCCACGGCCATACAGTTTGTAAGCAATATAAGTCTCTGTGTTTACTTGGTTGGGTCTGAGCGGCTGTGGGACTGGCAGGTGAAAGAGATTTATCCTGACCGTGGGCCAGGCAGGAAAACTCTTGCCTGATATAGAGTCAGGATATTAATCCCCTTGCCAGACCTATAATTTACAAGTATATTCTGTAATTCCAGGTGTCTTCAGTCTAGTGGTTTCTTCCTATTCTGTGAAGAATTGCTTAATTTGATTTAATTTTACTTGCTTATATTTGGTTTTATTTCCTATGCTTTTGAGCAAGTTGTCAAGAAAACCCTAAGACATACAATATCCCAAACCATTTCTTCTGCTGTATTATAGCAATTGTATGACTTTATGTTTCACATTTAAGCCTTTTATCTATTTTAAGTTGATTTATAGAAATGGGTTAATTTAAGATGTAAGATCTAGCTAGCAAGAAGCCTGAGCCATTAGGCCATACAGCTTTAATTAATATAAGCCCCTGTGCGTTTATTTGGGTCTGAGCAGCTAGAGGCCCAGGTGGGACTGGAGAAAACTCCAGCTTCAAATGGCACCCAACAGCTCGAGTTTCCATCTAAAACCTGAGAATACTTTATAAACAATTCTAAATGGAGCCCCCAACAGGTTCCTGCTTCATGTCTCATGAGGACAGCAAGATGCCACAACATACGGACTTAAGCTACTCTATGGTGGGCTCACGACCTGTAGACCTGACCTGTAGCATGGCACATTCCTCCCAAGTTACACAGAGGTTTCTGCAAGCTGTGCAACATAGTGAGTAGTGGTTATAGGTTTTACTACTAAAAAAAAAGGCTTTCTGGGCTACACACTGCTTTGATAGAAACATAGACCCACTGCCTCCCAAGGCTTCTGCTTCAGTACTAGCCACTGCAGTTTAAAGGAATAATTACACAATAAAACAGATTCAGATGGAATAGTTTACAATGTGTGTAAAAATGTATGTAGTCTTTGAAGAGAGACAAAAAGGAATTATGCAGTTATATAAAGAAATAGTTTTAAAAAATAAAGTCTTTAAAGAGACAGTAAAGGTAATATAAAAAATAAGCCATGTAAAGACAGATATTACACAGAGAATCTGAATTATATTGTCTTTGGAATTTTTAACTGCAGAGAGACATTTGATTGTAAAGGCTGCTCAGTTAAACCAATATGTATATTTTAAAGGTATTTTGACTTCAAAATTTGGATCTAAGGATATTTTGCTTTGGAAAGGAGGCTCTGTTTTCAGGAAACAAAAAGCTATGGATTTGTTCCAGGTTAAGATACACCAACCAAGACCCCCTAAAAGGTCTCCAACGACACCATGGCCTAGATCATCCAACACCCAGAATGGTTTCAAGGTTTCAGACAATGCAGCTTCACAGACTATTACAGTTAGGACTTGACCATAATTCTTAATTTTCTCAAGATCCCCATTATATTGTCAGTGCCCTCATCCAGCAGGAAGTAGTATGAGAAGCTATGCCCAAATTCCCAAAATATTATTTAGGTTTATTTTTATTAAAGCAAGTTGATTATAAATGCAATCTCTTTCTAAAGAAGAAAGGGGGATAGTATAGATATGATAGGATGAAAGGGTAGATTAATGAACGTACTTTTAAAGAGCAACAACTTGTTTAAAATGTTTTACATTGCTATGGATTTTAGTTTATTGATACAAATTTATAGTTGATTTTGTTATATATATATATATTTCTACTCTCATTTAAGGTATTATGTTTGTGCAGCTCATTTGAAATTGTAGTGGATAATTAAAAAATACAGATTAACAATTAGTCTTCTATGATAGTCAAACTTATAGTCATGTTAAGTTTCCTAGGTATAAATAGATATATTTCAGATAGATAGGTAATCTTCAAACCCTTCAAAGACCTACAGAATAGGGCATTTAAAATATTTTAAAAACTTAGACTTTCTGGACAGTGAGACACATCTGCCCTTGGCAGGACCCATTTACTTCAGAGAGGAGGATGAGCATCAAAGACACTCTATATGGAGTTTATCTTCTTCTTGGCAAAAATAGGCATTTGGGCAAGAAACTGTTCTTGCCTAGACTGCTTGACAAAACGTTGCATCAAATGGACATACAGGACCCATAGGAAGGCGACCACTGAACTTTACAAGATAAAATGGTCCTTCATGTTCCTGCTTCACAAAAGGAACTGCCAGACATTCTACAGGACACAGAGAAAATTGACTGAGAGACTCTAGGCCTGTGGGCTAAAGACAGATGCCCCAACTTTACAGAGGAACATTGGATGACTGTCCAAGCAGCCAGATGTCTCTGTCATTCTAGATTTTTGTAGGTTGCTTATAATGCACTTCCTGTTTACTTAGGTAATATTATATCCTTCTGAGGTCTTTGATGTAGTTGAAGACTAGATAGTTATAATTTCCTTAGTTATGATAAAAGATAAGTTAGATATGAAACCTTAGACTCACAAATACAAGATAGATAGGATATCTTCTTTAATTCTGCCAAATACAAATAGACTAGATATTATAACTATAATTCTTGCTTGATAATTGTTTTGTTATATGTAATTTTACTATGTTAAAGTTAAAACCTTCCTTTTTGGAAAAAAAAAAGGAAAAGGGGAAGTGCTATGGATATCACTGGGTATGCTGTGAATGTGTTGCTCTCATTGGTTAATAAACAAAGTGCTGATTGGTCAGTAGCCAGGCAGGAAGTATAGATGGTACAAGTGGAGAAGAGAATTCTGGGAAGAGTCAGGAGTCGCCAGCCAGCCAGAGAGGAAGCAAGATGTGAAGACAGAACTGAGAAAAGGTACCAAGCCACATGGCTAAACATAAATAAGAATTATGGGTTAATTTAAGTGTAAGGGCTAGTCAGTGGCCAGCCTGAGCTAATGGCTGAGCAGTTTTAATTAATATAAGCTTCTGAATTGTTATTTTATAAGCAGCTGCGGGGTCTATGGGGCTGGGCAGGACCAGAGAAAACTTCAGCTACATTTAAGCCTTTTTTTTTTTATCTATTTTAAGTTGATTTTTGTAATTGGGAGATATATGTGTCTACTTTTATTATTCTGTATTCTCAGCATCATTTATTGAAAGGACTTCCTTTAAAAAGTATGTGTTCTTAGGCAGTTTATTCCAAGTCAGATGGTTTTAGATGCATTGATTTATTTTAAAGATGTCTATTATGTTTCATTTTCTGTGTGTTTTTATGTTGTTACTATACTCTTTTGATAACTATTACTTTGTAGCATATTTTCAAATCATATAATGTGATGCTTTTTGTTTCACTTCTTTTTCTTAAGACAGCTCTGCTTTTGTTTCATTATTATCATTGTTTTGTGTGGTTACATATAAATTTTATAATTTTTTCAGCTCTATGAAAAATGTATAATATGCAACATATAACTACATCTCAAAGAATTAGATAAGTATGAAGAAACAAAACCCAGAGTTCATAGAAGGAAAACAATAAATGCTAGAAAGTAGAGACTAAAAAATAAAAATATTCATCAATAACAAAGTTGATTTTTTAAAAAGTCTTGGGAATATACCCAAGGAACGCTCAATCATACCACAAGGAACACATGCTCAGCTATGTTCATATCAGCATTGTTTGTAATAGACAGAACCTGGAAACAACCTAGATGCCCCTCAACTGAAGAATGGATAAAGAAAACATGGTCCATATGCACAATGGAGTACTACTCAGCAGAGAAAAACAATGACATCATGAGGTTTGCAGGGAAATGGGTGGATCTAGAAAAAAATCATCCTGAGTGAGGTAACCCAGACTCAGGACAAACATGGTATGTACTCACTCATAAGTGGATACTAGATGTAACACAAAGGATAACCAGACTGCAACCCACAGCTCCAGGGAGGCTAGCTAGAAAGGAGGACCCTAGGAAAGACACAGGGACTGCCCAGTGATGGAGAAATGGATGAGATCCACATGAGAAAACTAGGGGTGGGGGATAATAGAGGACAAGAGTCGGGGGAAAGAAAGCTTAGGGGAGCGGGAGGTTCGAGCTGGATCAGGAACAGAGTGGGAGAACAAGGAAAGAGATACCATGATAAATGAAGACACCATGGGAATAGGGAAAAGCAGAGAGCTAGGGAGGTCCCCAGAAATCCACAGCGATGACTCCACCACAGACTACTGGCAATGGTCGAGAGGGTACCTGAGCTGATCTACTCTGGTGATTGGATGGCTGAATACCCCAACTGTCATCATAGAACCTTCATCTAGTGACTGATGGAACCAGATGCAGAGATCCATGACGGGGTCCCAGGCAGAGCTTCATGAGTTCAATTGATGAAAGAGAGGAGGGATTCTATGAGCAAGAGATATTGAGACCATGATTGGAAAAAGTTCAGAGACAACTACCCAAACTAGTGGAAATACATGAACTGTGGACCAATAGCTGAGGAGCCCCCATGGTACTGGACTAGGTCCTCTGGATAAGTGAGACAGTTGTTGAGCTTGAACTGTTTAGGGGGCCCCCAGGCATTGCGACCAGGACCTGTCCCTAGTGCATGAGCTGGCTTTTTGGAACCTAGTGTCTATGGTGAGACACTTTGCACAGCCTTGGCACAGGGAGGAGGGGCTTAGACCTGCCTCAACTGAATGTGTCAGGCTCTTCTGACTCCCCATGGGAGACCTTGCCTTGGAGGAGGTGGGAATGGGGGGTGGGTTGGGAGGGGGTGGGGGGTGGGAGGAGGTAGGACAGGGGAATCTGTGACTGATATGTAGGATGAATGGAAAACTTCTTAATTTAAAAATAAATAAATAAATAAATAAATAAATAAATCTATGAAACACGTATTTTTCCCTTTTATCTAAATTAAAATCTTTTCTCATACAATATATCCTGTTTACAGTTTCTTCTTCCTCTATTTCTTGTAGTTCCTTCCCATCTCCCCTCCCATCTGGATCCTTAACCTAACCCCAATCCAAACCCTAACCCTTTCCATCTCTCATTAGCAAAGAACAGGCTTCTAAGAGGAAACAAAAAAACATAACAAAATAAAATGTAAACAAATGAAACAAAACCAACACATCAAAGTTGGACAAGGCAAACCAACAGAAGGAAAAGAGTCCAAGAGAAGGCTCAAGAATCTGAGACTCACTCATTCACACACTCAAAAATCCCATAAAAACACTAAACTGAAAGCCATAATGTATACACAGAGGGCCTGGTGCAGACCTGTGCAGGCCCTATACTTGCTGCTTCAGTTTTTGTGAGTTCATATGACCTTTTCTCAGTTCATTTAGAGGGCCTTGTTCTCCTGGTATCATCTCCTTTGGCTCTTACACTCTTTCCACCTCCTCTTCAGTAGGGTTCTCTAAGCTCTGAGGCAGAGAAGGATGTGATAGAGATCTCTCATTTAGACTCTCTCTGAGTAATGTCTGGCTCAGAGTCTTTGCATCTGTTCTCATCTGCTTCAGAAGGAAGCCTTTCTGATGATGACTGGATAAGGCACTGATCTATGAGTATAACTCAATATTATTAGGAATAATCTTATCACTACTTTTTAACACCAGTAGCATGAGGTTTTACCTCATGTCTCTGGGCTATCCAGTTTCTGATTATTGGTTACCTAAGCAGTGTCTGGTATGGATTCCAGCTTATGAAGTGGGCCTTAAGTAAAATCAGACATTGATTGGTTACTCTCACAAGCTTTGTGCCAGCATTGCCCTAGCATATTTTGCAGGTAGGTCAGCATTGTAGATCAAAGGTTTTGTAGCTGAGTTGGTGTATTCATTTCTCTTTTGATAGCCTGCAGAATATCTTCCCTTACCAAAGACACTAGAACATGGGGTTGAAGGTTATATATAGACACCATCTTGAACTCTCCATGTTCAGTGTGTTGTGTAGCTATTGTCTTTAGCAATGAGGCCTTGCTGTCAGTTTGTGGGGAGCAACCTATTGTCTTGGCAACAGCCTGAGTTGTTAAGGGATTTCCATGGGACCCCTTTGGCCAAAAACCCAATTGAATGTAACCCAGTACTGGTACTAGAAGCTTTGCTTGGTGACAAGAGATAACCAGTTGGAACTCTATTTCCTCTATCATTTGGAGACTTCATTAGGATCACTTTCATATATCTTAAGAAGTTTCCACTGTACTAGGGTTCCATACCACCCCTCAAGGCCCCTCAATTTTATCTCTCTCCCCACATTCCTTCCCTCTCCCCTTGATCCTACTGTTCCAGTCTCCCCTGCCCTCAGTTTACCCATAAAATCTATTCTATTGTCCTCCAGGGATATCCATGTGACTCCCAGTTCCTTCCTCTACACAAATTTTATGTAGGCTATACAAGAAAAAGATAGTGAAGACTCAAATAAAAGAAGATATGAAAAAGGTGGTGTTAAATTTACTCCATAGATATACCAAGGATAATTACATATAATAATTATCATATTTCCCACAAATTCATAACCTAAGAGAAATCAATACTTTTCACTGACTCAATCATTGGTAAATAGAAAATTTGAATAAATCAATAACAGATAATGAAGTAGAATTTGTAACAAGCCTTTTCATTTAAAAATATGTCCAGAACCAGAAAGCTTTATTGCTGAGCTCTTCCAACATTTAAGGAAGAACTAATGTGACTTCTCTTTATTTCTTCTAAATTAAATAAACAACAGGGTTCTATTTAGGCCATTCTTGAGTCCAGTATCACTCTGGTATTAAAACAACCCCCACAAAAAACAATCCCTCAAAAATCATACAGGTAAATATTTGTGATTCACGTAGATAGAAATATTCTCACTAAATACTACCAAATTTAACTTAATTACATTTAACAGTTATTCACCATGATCAAGTTGCACTCAGAGCAGGGATACAAGGATGGTTCACCATAGGAAAATGAATAAAAATGACATACAACAACAGACCCAAGCACAAAAGCTGTATTCTTATTACAATATGATAGGAATTGAATTTGGAAAAGTAAACAAGCTGCATGATAAAAACGTTGAAGAATTTATGGAAGGAAGATATCTGACCTTAGGGGTTTTTTTTCAGTAAGACAACTGCTAATGTTATACTGAATGAGGAATGATTGAATGTTTACACTCTGAGATCTGGAAGAAGAGAAGCATGCTAATTTTTGTCCTTGTTGTTCAGCATATACAGGATGTTTTAGCTAGAGAAATCAGAAATAAAGAACAAGAATAAAAAATAAAAATTGGAACTATGAAATTAGAAAAGCAATTCTAATTGACAATGTTTTTAGAAGACATTATCTTATATAGAGAAACCCACAAACACTCTACCAAAAATTATTAGAGCTTCAAAAAAATTCTGCAAATTTGCAAGGTAATAATAAACATTCAAAGTTCAGTAGTATTGATTTATATTTATATAGGACTACCTGAAATAGTTACTAGGAGAGTTATATCATTACAATAGCTACAAATATATACCTAGGAACAAAATTTTACATCATATGATTATAAAAGTTTGATAAAAAATTAATGGGAACACATAAAGAATATAAACACATCATTTTGGTCATTTGTTGGAATACTCACTATTGTTAAAATGCACTTACTACTCAAACTGACCTACAGTCAGGGCAATCCTTATGAAAATACCAATGTGATTATTGATTTTCTTTATTTTTTATTTCCTTTTTTTACTAAGAAAAATATTGCAAAAGTTTCAATTTCTTCTAAGTAGTATTTTGTGGTTATTATGTAAAGCCAACTTTCATTTCAAAACAATAGGTGTGAATACTATTGATAAAATTTGCCATTTGAGGTTGGGGATTTAGCTCAGTGGTAGAGAACTTGCCTAGCAAGCTCAAGGCCCTGGATTCGGTCCTCAGCTCCAAAAAAAAAAAAAAAATTGCCATTTGATTTCATCACATTAATTGTGAATGTGTTGATATTTCCTTGTTTATATTTGTTTAGTCAGATTGTATTCTATATCTAGAATTATTTTTGGTGTTATATAAAACTATTCAATCTAAAATGAGGGAGGGATTTTTTGGTATTCTTTTCTGTTCACATATGTTAGTCTAGAGTTCCTAGTCACTCAATTCTTTGGAAAGAGATAGCAAGAATAGTCTACATATTAAGCGTCTGGAAAGGAATCCCTCTCTTCACTTTTGATCAAATAAGGCTTCAGTAGTCACAAATGTTATGATAACAACAACAGTGATTGAAATTATTGCATGTAAATTAGCTCTTTGATGTTTAAAATGTGCTCAAAGCAGGTCTAGAGTATTATTATGGTTTGGGGTAAACATAATTATTTAAAATTAGTAAGAGAGTGATGGATAGTTCCAAAGCAGTAGGAGTAGGACTAAACAGCTGGGAATGTCTTGTAACTTAAGAAAGCTTCTCATATATTTCCCATCATTTATAACTTTGTTGATTGTGAGAGTGTTAAATACTGGGGGGAAGACACTTCCTGAGATACATATGGCTTGATTACATTAGCAAGCTATTTGGTATCCTAGAAAAGAGCCACAGATGTTCATCCTTTCCACACTAAGAACATTATGTATATATTGACATTTGTATAATTACAAACTATTTTTAAAAGGTAGTTCGTTTGTAATACTAGTTAATATTTGTAGCTGTGGTGGAGCAATGCTAATATGCCACGAAAAGTAAATTTCCTTTAAAAAAAAAGTTAAGTTAGTGAACTCAGAGAAATCTCTAACATATTTACCAAAAAACATAGGGAAGATATTTTGAAAATAGAAGTAATTTTAAAATCATGCTGTATAGGAGTCCTATGTCCTTCTAAGTGTTTATAACCACTTACTAGAAATCTAAAAGGAATAACATAAATAACTAAATAAAAATTTATATGCTTTTCTTCCCAGAAATAAAAACCCTAACATTTGAATGAAATAAAATGTGAAATAGCCAAAATATTTCAGAGAAGGAAAAACAAAATTGGAAGCAGTCATCCACCATAATTTCTGTTTTACTATTATATAATAAAACTATATTAATCTAAGCAGCATAATCCTGCAGGAAAGTAGAGACATAGACCAGTGGAACAGATTAGAAAATCCACATAAATTCAAATATATATGGTCAATTAATTTTAGCAAAAACACAAAAAGGTCAGAATGAGGAAAAGATACTATTTTCTGTAAATTATGTTGAGAAACCTGTATTTCTACATGCAAAAGAATGATCTTGTATCCACATCTTATACTGTATATAAAAACCATCTCAAAATGGATAATACAAGGTACTAAAATTCTTCAAAGAGAACATAAGGACAAATCTGGATATCAGCATCAGCAGTAATTTTTAATGCTTCATGGGAAATGCTCATTTTACAAAAATAATCAAATTAATGTTACTGCATCAAACTAACAATATTTTTCACAGCAAAGGAAACAATCAGGAAAATGACACAATATACTGGAAAATATTTGCAAACCACATATTAAATATGAGGTTAATGTCTAAAAATTATGATGAGCCTGGTAAATTCAGTGGTAGAAAAACAACCTGATTTTTTTTTAATAATAAGGGAGTATTTAACTGGGGATTATGCTTCCAGGAGTTAGTAGAATTCATAAACATCATGGTGGTAAGCATGGCAGCAAACAGACAGGCTGGGCACCAGAGGAGCAGTTGAGAGCTTACATGTTGACAGAACAGCCATGATGCAGAGAGAGAGCCAACTGGAATGGCATGGGCTTTTTTAAAAATTAGATTAAGAAAACATTTTTGAGATCATAATAAAATTACATTTTTCCATTCCCTTTCCTTCCTTCAAGCCCTTCCATTTACCCTCTCTGCTCTCCTTCAAATTCATGTCCCCCCTTTTTTTCACTAATTGTTATTGCATGCACATATGTATATACATACATATTCCTAACTTTTTTTTTAATTTTTATTTCACCCAGGATATAGAAAGTTAACAAGTTAGATGATACATTTTGGTATTAGGAAAATATGTAAATGACTAGAAGAGAGGGATGAGAACTCGAATGATATATTTTTTTCTTCTCTTTTCTAATTCAACTCTTTATGCAGTGGCCAGTTTCATGGGAATTCCTACTAGACACTCAAGAATATGACATTTGAATACACACAACACAGAGATCTGTAAGCCACAGTAAAAAATCCAGTAAGAGAAAAAAATACCCAAACAAAGCAACTTGAGACAAAAAGTGTACAAAAATAATACTGATTTTGTTTTGTGTTGACCATCTACTGTTGGACATGGGACTTACTATTACATGTGGCTAATACACCCAGTGAGATACACTCCATTGCAGAAAACTATTTTTTCCTTTGCAAATAGGTGTCAATTGCAGATAGCTTCTTGGTTAGGAATGGGAACCTATGTCCAATTCCCCTCTCTGTGCTGGGATTGTGTCTGGCTTGCATTTATACAGGCCATGTCCATACGGCCACAGCCTCTGTGAGTTCGCATGTGCAAGGAATTTTGTATATAAAATGCAATTCCCTTAAAATGTTTCCAGTAACTATTGTATAGATTTTAAAACAAAAATATTACTAGGAATAAAAGATAGATTTCTTTGGTTTTTGTTCTCTTGTAAATGAAAACATTTAATTGAAGTGGAAGCTTATAGTTTTGAAGGTTCATTTCATTATCATCATGGTGGGACACGGTGGCCTAGACATGGTGCTGGAGAGGTAGCTGAGAAGTCTACATCTTGTAGGCAATAAAAGATAATTTTAATGATTCTATGGTGAATCCATGAAGAAGAAACAGAAATTAAAAGCATATAGTCCTGAATAGCCAACTGAGTAAAGTAAACCTGGACATATAAGCTTAGACTGTTCAATAATAATTGTTACATGTTTCAATGCTCAATTTCAATAATGGGTAAGATAATTAGATACAAGATCACTGATTTAGACAATGAAAAAAATCAACTAGTCCTGTAAAATACCTGTAGATATTTGGGATATACCTCAGTGGTAGAGCAACTTCCTTGCATACACACCCTGGGTTCAATGCATCTCAAGCACTATGTACAGAAAATATATGACAATAAGTAATAAAGAAAAATATCCCAACAGGAGGACACACACTCAAGTACCCATAGAGAAGTATCCTGAATAGGCCATATTAGCTCATAAAACAATCCATGGAAATATAAAAGAATTGGAATCATGCAGAATATATTCTCTAAGAATAATGGATGAAGTCAGAAATTAATACTAAAAGACAAACCAGAGTTTGAATGAATATGAAACAGCACACTTGGGGGAAAAAGACCTAATGAGAAGGCAAAAGAAAGTCAGGAAATATTTTGAGATGATTGTAAATCACAGCAGATCATACTTAAACTTATCGAATGTAATCATGTAAATAATTCTTATGGGGAAATGTATAAGTTTATGTGCCTCTGTGGTAATGTAAGGAACCCAAATAAAAAGTCTATCCTCATGTCCTAAGGATTTAGACAAAGAAGAGCAAACTAAACTTAGACATAACAGAAAAAAAGGAAATACAACTAGTGTAAGAAGATAAAAACCTGTGTATGTCTATAACTAATTTCAAAATTGATTCAGGAAAACAAAACAAACAAAAACAGCAACAGTAACAAAAATCCAAAACAACTTCCCATGGGAAAAAGAAGCTCAGGGGCAGATATCTCCATGATGAATTCTACCAAACATTGAAAAGTTAATAGTTCTTTATATACTCTTACTTGAAATGAAGAAAAAGGTGTATGTTCCAACTCAAAAACATAAGAACAGTATTATATTGTCATAGAAAAAGAAACAGGGACAACACAAGAACTCTGCAGACCAATCCAATTTATCTTAAAACTATAGGTGGAAATATTACCAAAAGTACTAGTATGTCAAATCAAATACCATATACAAAAAATGCTCATTCCTCACTGAAATACACACACCTTACCTCCTTCCCCAAGGTTCTGAGATCATCACAAAGGTAGGGGTGGAAAGATTGTAAGAGTTAGAAGTAATGGGAGACTACAATGTTCTGTATGCTCTGAGTGTGTTGCTCTGATTGGTTAATAAATAAAGTGCAGATTGGCCAGTAGCCAGGCAGGAAATATAGGTGGGACAAAGAGAGAGGAGAAGTCTGGGAAGTGGAAAGCTGAGTCAGGAGACACTGCCAGCAGCTGCCATGAGGAGAAGGATGTAAAGTACTGGAAAGTCACGAGCCACATGGCAAGGTATAGATTTATAGAAATGGGATAATTTAAGATTTAAGAACTAGATAGCAAGAAGCCTGAGCCACACAGCCATACAGTTTTTAAATAATATAAGCATCTGTGTGTTTTATTTGGGTCCAAGCAGCTGCAGGATTGGCAGGTGAGAGAGATTTGTCCTGATCATGGGTTCAAGTGGGACTGGAGAAAACTCCAGTTATACTACAAAGAAATTGTTTTTTCAGACACAGCTGGGCAATCCCACATTTGAACTTATGGTGTTTGTGACAGCATGCACAATACCTGTGCAAGCCCAAACCAGACAGAATTCCAGCATGGAAAGGAGAGGTCCTACCCCATCCAATGTGCTATTGGCAACTGATAGCTGCTTGAAGACAGAGAGTCAGTTTTTCCAATGAGTATTGCTCCTGTTAAGTTGATCATGACCACTAAAAGGACTTGGTATTGTTATTTATATACATACACACAACACAAAATAGTTTGAGAAGTCAGTATTTACATATTTAGGCATGTAACAATAACCACTGAAGAAAAAGAGGCCTTGATTTCAAGATGGAGGAAGGGGGTGTACATGGGAAGAGTTGGAGGAAGGAAAGGGAAAGAGGAAATGGTATAATTGTATTTTAAATTTTAAAATGTTTTTAAAAGGTTGGGCTTTGGATTAGAGAGATGACTCTGTGTTTAAGAAGACATATTGTCCTTACAGTCATACCAGAGTTAGTTTCCCAGTGTGCACATTGGACAGTTTGCCAACTGCCTATGACTCCAGCTCCAGGAGTGTAAAACACATTCTTCTGGACTCCATGAGCACTTGTACTCATTCACATGCGTATACTGACACACAGGCACACACGCACATACACATACATACACACATATACACATACATAAAAATAATAAAAGTAAACCCTTTAAATATTAGACTTTATGGATTTAAAATTATACTTCAATAAAATACGTTGTAATCAGGAGTTATAAGTGAAACTTAAGATATATTATTTGTTCATAATATAAATATTAAATATTTAAATATTCCATAAATAGTTTTGTATTACAATTATACTCTACTTACCTTCATATTTCAAAAAAAGATTAGAAAGGGTTTGCAATAATAAATAATACAGTGATTGTTAAGCCAGTAATTAAAGTTTAAAAAAAACAAAAGGGAGGATTTTGTGACACTTGACCACCAGAAATAGTTCTGGGATTTTTGGTATTCAAAAGAAAAGCAGAAACACTAAAGGGTATTATAATTATAATCCAAAATAAGTAAGCATGTTGCTCATTCAGAGAAGTAAAATTTTCTTGAGTCCTCTTAAAGATTTTTCTGTTGAACCATAATGTGTTCTAGTTGGATTTGTGTGACCTACTGATTGCTACTTAAGCTGTTAAACTTTTCAAGTAACTGTTTCTTGTACTGATACTTTGTTGGTAGGGAAAATTTTGATAAAGGACATAAAGTAAGAAAATTTATGTGCATTAGACAGAAATTTTTGAGCTGAAAGTTTATGCAGAAACAATCAGAATGAGTGAATGTATTATAGTTTTAATAGGAAATGTCCTGCACAGGTTTATGTGTTGAACACTTGGCCCCCAGTCTAAGTTATTATTCGACATATTCTATCTAACATGCTATTGTCCCTTATAATTGGCCCAAATGCAACAGGGCCGAGGATTATAGACTGAAGTTTCTGAAAGTATGAGTTGAATAAACTCTTGCTTGTTTGTCTCAGATATTTTGTCACAACAATGGAAACTCCGAGCAACACAGAATATTTATGTATAGTTGAGATTGAGGCTAGTAATTCTGGTTTGTTTGTTTCAATAACCTTCTGGAAGCCTTCCTGCATTGGCCTAATTTGTATCTATATCCTTATAAATGTGTTAAAGAAGTAGGTAGAGGATTGAGTTAAGCAGATCCCTTGATTTGAGAAGGTGCCTACCACAAGGTTTGAATTATTAATAAGAGAGAAGACATGGGTACTATTGCTGTCCTAGCAACTCCAAAGTCTCATGATTAGCATAGGAAAGGAAAATGGAAGATACATGTGGAAACTTGAGTTGTTTGAAAGTTTACCTTGAAAAGGAGGATAGTTGAATCCAGATCTCTTTTATTACTTTAATCAAAAGGCCTTTGTGAAGAAAAACCTTCCACTGACCTTGTACTTCAGCCAACTTGAATTTATATTCCTATGAATAATAGCTAAATTTTGGATAATATGCATAAAGGGACACCCCCTTCCTCCATCTTGAAATCATGACCTCTTTTTCTTCAGTTGTTATTGTTATATGCCTAAATATGTGAATACTGACTGCTCAAACCATTTAGTGTTGCTTGTACGTATATAAATAACAATACTAAGTCCTTTTAGTATATATACATACTTGGAGTCTAATTGATTGTCAAAATTGAAATAATTATACTATCTCAGAATTTCTTTGGAGTTGTCCCCAAGGAAGTCTTATTACTTTATTGGCTTTGTCATTATGAGTGACTCATTTTAATAAAATCTGGTCTAAGACTAATGGCTGTTCCCATAGGTTGACAAATACATCTAAGGTTTCTTCGAGGAATGGAATGGGCATTATACTTCTAGATAGGTCTCAGCAGAGATGTTAAGGAAATCTTTAAGACTTTTGAGTTTTTAAAATAGATGACCAATGGTCCCAAATTTATTTATTATTTAAATAACCATATATTTAAATTTTCAAGTTAATTATCATATGCATTTTACCTTTCAGTTTTATGGACAATTGAGAGTACTTTAAGTATTTAATTTTTGTTTTAAAAATATTTATTAATTCTCTGAGAATTTCATATAATGTATTTTGAATATATTCAGCCAGCCCCCTCAACTTCTCTTGTTTTCCCTATCTCAAACTTCCCATCTTTTGGCACTCAAATTTAGCATTGGTTTTTTTTGCTTTTTTCTTTTTCCATTGAGTCTTAGGATTGGGGTCAGCTCTGGTGTGTTAACCTACCAGGGGATTACATAATTAAAGAAAAAAACTCTCTTTCCCTTTCCCAGCATCTTTCAAATACCAATAGCTCCTCAGTTGGTAGTGGAATTTTGTGTCCATCTTTCCCCTTCTGTACTTGGATTTTATCTCTTTGGAACTTTACATAGGTCCTATGTATGTGTTACATTGGGGACGAGTTTTTGCTTTTGTTTCTACAGGAGAAGATAAGCTGTGTATACCATCAAAATTGATAAAGGTTTGATTTGAACAAGAGAGACCTCTTAATTAGAAGAGGTGATAGTTCATCAACCAGCATGACCATCCAGTTTAAACTAACTTATATCACTAACAAATGCTTTTCATTTAATCAGATATAACTTGCCAAAAGGAACCATCCCCAAAGTTAGTCTTGGGGAAAGGTTTTTGTTTTTGTCTTTCAGGAGTATGCAGGCTAAGGAATCTGAAGAACACTGGACAAATGAGACATGTGAAGAAAAAGGACAAATCATTTAGAAAAAAATGTCCCAAGAAAAAGAGTAAATTGGCCTATTGGTATATCACCTATAAAATTTCATAATCTTCCTAAATGTTTGTTTCTGCTCTTCTCTACAGACACTTAACACAAATGGTCTTTTTGTAGTCCCAGTTCAATTAAAAATTAAAGCTGGCTTTGGAGTTGGAGAATGCCCCTCTCTTTCTTCAAACCCAAGCATGTTGTTAAAAGGAAAATGCAAAATCTCTGTATCATGCCAGAAGACAGAGCCATCTTCTAATATGGGACAGGAGAAAACAAAAAAATTAAGGGACTATTCTATTGCTACTAATCTCATAATTCTTTAGTTCTATTTTGATTCTTTAAACTTTTCTTAAGGTATGAATTTTATATCAAAATTTATAAGATACATATATATATATTAAACTTTTTTATGATATAAATGGTCATATAGAGTACTAACTAATTCTAGAAAAAAAGGCTTTAATTAGCTGCCTATACATGTTTTTGTGTTCAAGTCTTTATCAGTTTTCTGCAGGGAATCACGACCAGGCCTAACATCGAATTTGAAGTCTCCAGAAAGTTGATGGGACCCCACAACAATGATTCCACATGGACAATAATAATACCACTAAGCTGACAAACATCACCCACAAATAAGCTTTGGACTACAAACTGCTCAGAACAATTTCAAGATGGCTAACTGAGATGATCCAGTTTCACAGACTACTTGAACAAGGACTTGAGATAAACCCTGAACTTTGGCATTATGCAGAGACTGGACAACAAATGATATAGCTACTTTTCCTAGAACTTGACAATTAATGCAAAATTTTTCTTTTCAGAATGCCCTAAAGATGCCTTCACCCACAAACAGCAGAAAGGAATTTTAAGAACAGGATGCCCAAATTCGCAAAGAGGTGGGGTGGGGTGGGTGGTTTTTAGTCTTTCAATAGGTTTTGGGTTTGGGATAATTTTCATTGTTTAGGAGGGTTGGTTACAAGTTGTTGCTGTTAATGGTTAGGAAAAGGGCTAAACAAAGGAGACTAGATTTAAGGTTCTTGTTTGAAAAAAAAAGATAAATGTAAATGATAGAATAGAGGGTAGATTATTGAATCTACTATTAAAAATAAAGAGAAGATATAGTATGATATAGATAATAGGGTAGATTATTGAATCTACTTCCAAAAGACAATTACTAGTTTTAAATACATTATACTGGATTGGATTTTTATGTATTGTATACAAATATTGAGATTGATATTGTTAGAAAATGCTATATGTATTTTTTCTAATCTTGTTCAGAATATTGTAATTATACAGTTCATTTAACAATGTATTGTAATTTGCTAATACTTGAATATTATTATTACCAACTATAAGGATATAAAGAAATGAAAGTTGGTAGCTAGATATTACAATCAAACATGTAGTCATATTATGTATGTTTTCAAGGTCAATCAAAGATATATTTTATATAGACAGGTCATCTTCAAACCCTTCAGAGATCTACAGAAAATGGCATTTAAGATGTTTTTATAACTTAGAATTTTTTTTCTTTTTTTAAGACTATGATACATGTCGGCTCCTAGCAGCACCAGTCTACTTCAGAAAAGATATGGGCATTGAAGAAACTGCATATGGAGTTAACTTTCATTGTGGCCAAAGTTAGCCATTGGGAAACAAAGTGCCCTCATATCAACCACTGACAGTATGCTATCCAAAATGGACAGACAGGACACAAAACAAAGGACTACGGATTCTTGCCAAGACAAGTGTGGTTGTGGCTTTAGCAGCAGGTGTCCTCTGAGGCCAGGACAATATGGCACTATCACTGAAGAGGCCTTTGCAATCTGGAAAAGGTAGTGTCCCTTTCTTCGAAGGCAGCTGAACAGGCAATAGACTGATGACTTCTGGTGTGCAATGGAACAGTAGCTGAAACAGTTATTATTGAAAGAATAACTAGGCTGATGGAGTCTAACCTCTCAAAGGTATACTGGCATTTAATAAAAGAGATGAAGCCAACCACAAGTCGAGAAGAATGGACAGCCAAATTCCAAAAACACCAACAATTTCCAGAACTTAAAATCCTGAATCGTGACAGGACATTGGTGGAATACAGATTTATCTGGTACATGAAATATTCACACGGAATGTGAGGTTGAGCTGTAGGCCTTGTGTACATCCTACTTCACAAATGAGTTTGTCAGATACGCTAAGCCCATAGGTTGAAGATGATGTCCCAATGTTGCAGAGAAACCTCAGGTGACTGTCCAGGCAGCTGGCTGTTTCTGTCAACTCACATTTTTTTGGAAGTCACTTGTTTACACTTCCTGCTTTACTAGGTAATATTATTTCCTTCTTGGGACTCTGAGGGAGTTGAAGATTAGATAGTTATAGTTATAGTTAGTTGAAGATTAGATAGTTATAATTTTCCTTGTTAAGAATTTCAGAAAAGAAACTCACTAAAGAGGTGTAAAGTGTATAAATTTGAAAGACATTATAAGATAGTTTTATGTTGGTAATACAAGTTAGGATAGAAAGTGAATCAGGTACATTTAAAACTTACCAAAATAGGATAGATAATGGAATATTTTCTCTGAGTTTGTAAAATGCAAATGGACTAGACATTGTTGAGGTATTTATTGCTTGTGTATATTGTATATAGTTTTTGTACTTACTGTATATAATTTTCTTATATTGGTTATAACTTTTTTATTATTTTTTATTTTTATTAGAAAAAGGGGAAAATGTGGTGATATTTTATTTGTGCTGAAATGTGATTTTTTTGTATGTTAATAAATAAATTTTGCCTGGAGATCAGAGGTCATAGCCTGCTGTAAACAGAAGTCAGGTGGTGGTGGCACACACCCTTAATCTGATCACGTGGCAGGCAGAGTCTCTGTGTGTTCAAGGACACAATCAAGCGTGGTTACACACGCCTTTAATCCCAGTACCAACCATAGAGACTTGGAGGTCTGTATAGACAGGCAGTGCTGAGAAAGTGAGGTAGCTGGGTTAAGAGCCAATGAGAAGGCAGAACAGCAAGGCAATAAAGGCACAGATTAGACAGGAAAAGGTTCTCTTGGGAAGCTATGGCAATGTGGTGAGCTAAGGTTAGTTGGCGGCTATTGCTCTGATCTTTATGGCTTGCACCCCTGTATTGGCTCTGTGTTTCTTATTTAATAAGACTGTTTAGAAATTTGTCTACACGCGCATGCTGTCACAATTGCTCTGAGTTCATGTGTGCATCTGACTTTGTGTCTGAAAAACACAGTTTCATTGAAGTTGTGTACCACTCCTGGCTCTTATACTCTTTCTGCCTTCTCCTCTGAAAAGATCCCAATTCTTGGTGTATGATATGAATGATATAAATGTCCAAATTAGAGTTGAGCACTCCAGTCTTTTTATATCTGCCTGTTGACCAGTTGGTCTCTGTGTTAATTTCCATCTACTGCAAGGAAAAGCTTCTCAGATGAGGGTAGAGGGATATTCTGATCTATCAGTATAGAAATAAGTCACTAGGAGTTGTTTCTGGTAAGTCCTGTGCTCACTTATAAAAAGCAAAGGAGAAAAAGGCAGGATCTACTGAAATTCATACTATTATAAGGAAAATATATAAAATTCAAAAACAAACCAGGAACACTTAATCTTAAATTCTAGTTATTTGTTAATAATGTGTTGGAACTAAAATAGCAAGAGCTGTGGGATTGGCTGAATTTGGTTTGAATCCAAGCTACATATCTTTAAACTTAAAGTGTTTTTTTAAAAATCAAAAGAATAACACCTATTTCAGAGAGTTGCCTCAAAGATTATCAAATGTCTGTAGTCATACTTGATATACAACATATGACAATTATTACTATTTCTAAGAGAGGAAAATATAAACTGGCTAATAGAAGCAGGTAAGAAAAATATGATTTATTTTCCAGAAAGACATATAAATAACAATGAGGTAACATTTTTGGTCTATGTTAGAGAATATTTGTGGAAAATCCTATAAAGATCCAATAAAGAACTATAAGGATCCAATATATTCAATAAAGCATATAAAGGATTCAATGAAGAATATTTGTAGAAAAGCCTATAAAGGACTCCAATAAATGGGACACTGAATTCTAGAAAATTCTAAAAACTCAAAATTATTTTAACTGTTTATAGTCCTAATCCAGCCCTTGGAAATCAGGCAAGCAAACTCCTATCCAGGGAATGTGTTGGGTTTTCGCGGTTTTTTTTTTTTAAAGGTTCACTTGTTTATTTAACGTTTTTTTTTTCATTTTACATACTGCCCACTGTTCTCTCTCCCTCTCCTTGTCCCGCTTCCCCTACCTCCCTCCAGACCACCTCCACTCACACCTCACAGGGGTAAGGCCACCCTTGGGTATTCAGCATAGGCTGGCATACCAAGTTGGGGCAGGCCCAAGCCCCTACCCCCTGCATCAAGGCTGAGTAATCATCATGGCACCATAGGGAATGGGCTCTAAAAAAGCCAGTTCATGTACTCGGGATGAGTCCTAGTCCGATTGCCAGGGGACTCACATACAGATCAAGCCACACATCTGTCACCCTCATTCAAGGGGCCTAGTGTGGTCCCATGCTGGCTCCCCAGATGCCAGTCCAGAGTCCATGGGCTCCCACTAGCTTGGGTCAACTGTCTCTGTGGTTTTTCCCATCATGATCTTGTCTCCCTTTGCTCTTATAATTTCTCCTCCCTCTCTTCAACTGAACTCCAGGAACATGACCAAGTCCTTGTCTGCAGGTCTATGCATCTGCTTCCATCAGTTGCTTTTTTTATTTGCAGGTGTGTGTGTGTGTGTGTGTGTGTGTGTGTGTGTGTGTGCATGTGTGTATTTTATACAAGAATGTAGCTGGAGAGAAGGAAGGAATGTTGGTACATTTTTAAAAGGATTCACCAGATTTTTAATTAGCCAGTAACTTTTGTTGTTTTTACCAGAAATTTCCTTGAAGATGTGGTAAAACTTTGCTCTCCCTCCCTAGACTGCTTCAATTTACCTTGGACTGTCCCCAACAGGTGTCTTGAGCAGAAAGATTTACTGATAATTTCTATGATTCCTACTTAAAGACTTAAAGAGGAATTCCCCCATATATAGACTATTTGTGTTTATAGAGTAGACAATATATTCCCCCATACAAATTTTCAACATTTACAAAGTAGTATCATAATAATGAAATGACATATAGTAGTAGACTTAGCACATTTATTCATATATGTTATTCTAAAAGTATGTCTACTTGTACTGATGCCTTGAAATTGTACAAGAAGCAAATAATTTCCAGTTGGAATGTCATCTGAAAGTATCTTCTCCCAAATACCTGAGAAGTCATTCATGAACAGAAATGTATCACTGTCAAATATATCTCCTCCACTTGCCCCTAAGGAGCAGCTGAGGTTCAAATTGCACACACTTGTTGGCTCACTGGAATTTGATATTAAAAAATATCATGCCACAGTGCATAGATTACATATGGGCTGCTGAAGAACATCTCTATGAGAATGCCATTCACAAACAAAGTAGGAAGCACCTAGAATCTCCTTTGGCATTTGTCATTTTTCATTTCTTTGTGACATTCAAAAAATTTTTTAATCACTCATATCCAACTTCATGTCTAGACTGATTTAAAATTAGTAATACAAACAATCTCTGTGATTTCTGCAATAGAACTACTGACTTTATAATCTTATGTAGTTAAAAATATAGATATTTTTGCTTGAAATTAAGAAATAGAAGTATAAATTTGGGGGGATGAGTTTTGTTTTAAGACTTCTGAAATTGTATGTGTCTGTATGTATGCAGGTTCATGGATACATATGGCAATATACATAAACTGAATATGTTTGCTACATCTGTTAAAACAAATGACCACAAACTGAGTATCTTAAATAATAGAAATGGACTGTCTCACAATTCTGTAGGCCAGATGTCTGAACTCTAGATAGCTGCAAGCCTTCCTTCTATGGCCTTCAAAAGAAGTATTTTCTTCAGGATTTTCTCCTTGACTTGTAATATATTGTTTTCAAGTTTATATTATAATTCCCTTTATCTGTATCTGTCTTTAAATATGTCTCCAGATTCACTTTTTTATAAGAATATGTGCTGTAGGATGTCTTTCTGTATGCTGTGAATATGTGTTACTCCCATTGGCTAATAAATAAACCTGCATTGGCCTATGGCAGGGCAGGATGGAGCCAGGTGGAAAATCCACAACCCGGAGATTAAGAGTCTCATTTTCTACCAACTGAGCTGTAAATTAGATAAGATTGAGAACAGCCCTTATGACCTCATTTTAACTTGGGAACCATATATCTATATAAGAATGTATTTTGAGGTATCAGTAGCAAAGACTTCATATATAGCTTTTGAGGGTCACAGTTCAAACCAAAGCATTGACTGTGAATTTCTTTTTAGTGATTATGCTTTTTCTTTATGTCTCAAGTTAAAAAATGAATAAATAATCAGATTATTTCTTAAGTATGAGTTCTGTTTTTCTTTTTGGAAGAAGTTCTGAACTCAATTTTAGATGGATGTTTTGTACATAGCATATATTTAGTAAATATTTGGAGAGGGGATATTGGGAAGAAGCAAATTTTTGGTATTACTGGCTTCCTTTATCTGCTTTATTTTTTATTTCTTCACAAACTGATCATGAGACCCGATCACAGTTTTTCAAAATTATTTCTTTATTTTTTGATATTATGATATAATTACATTTCTTCCTTCCCTTTCTTCTCTTCATACCCCTCCCATATACCCACCTTTTCTCTCTTTCAAACTCATGGGCTCTCTTTTCATTAATTATTATTCCTTGCATATATATAAGTGTGGGAGTTGTAGATGTGTCACTTGGGACTGTGCTCTCATGGTTTTGCTATGAGGATTTATGATATGAATCAAACTCAGAAACCCTATTTGGAAAAATATTTCCATAGGATACTAGTATAATTAATAAAACTCTTGCCCTATTTTGTACTCTCATTCTCAAAATCTAGCCTTGGGAGTCAATAAGTTTTCTAATTTTTATTTTAGTTGATGCCTTTGTCTTATCTTTCATTGAAAGTGGAGTAGACAATGTAATAAGGATCTAAATGACAGTAAACGTTGGGGAAATTAAGCTTTAAAAAGTAGCTCATTGTTGATCATTGATGTTGAGGACAAGAAAGGCTTTCTCTAACTTTCAGAAGACAGAATCAATCTAAAGTCACACAACTCACATTTCACAAATGAGTTCATTCTAGCTAAGGATAAAAACAAATATAACAAATCTTTACTTCAGAATACTACTAAATCATACCAAAAGGAAAGAAAGTACAGAAACTCTGTCTGTGCTATAGCCCTTATTTGGTTAATAAAAAGTGTTTTTGTTCAGAGAAGTTTATGTAGGAAAAGTTGGAGCTTGTGTATTTGCTTGCTAATCTACCTGCCTGTTTCTAAGGCCTGTTGTTAGAATCAGATGTGGTGAATTGTTAGTAACAACAACAAAAAGGTTCCAGTTCAGTTTATCAACCTATTTTTTTTTGTTCTCTATGTTGAGTGACTCATCCAACCTCAACAAAGGAAAACAGAAGATAGGTCACTAACATTGAGATTAGTAACCATTGTCACAGTATATACTCCTACATATTCATACTAAAGCTCTGAGTCTAATTTCTGATTTCTAAAATGCCTAAAATTTGTCACATGGAAAACAATAATCATGATGTCTTCTTCATTGATCTGTTTAAGATACTGAAAAAGAATAAATGTAAAAATATTAACACAATACACCATATTTAATGTACTCAGTAAACATCACTAATTTTGGTATTACCACATAGCTATAAAACTTGCAGATTAGAGACCTAGGGTTTAGACCCAGTCATTGTCATAATTCATGGTATGTTTGGGATAATGTGTAAATATGATTTATAGATTACAAAAAGCTGTTCAAAGAACAGTAGTAGTGTTTTCTGAAAATGAGAGTTAATAAGAATAACAGCCCCTATCATATTCTAAGCAATTTATACACAGTATCATATTTACTGCCCACAACTACTTAACATACATGAAGATGAGGTAATTTATTGTATATTTGTGGAGAAACCCCACCCAATTTTACTATTGTCCAGCTTCAGGACTTTAGCTGAGATGCACGGGCCAGTGTGAATTTCCCATTCTGCTTTCACACTTGTTGGGGGAGGGCTAATATCTCCCATTCCATGAATTGTAGGCACTTGAGATCAGAAATCTGATATAGAGATTGAGCAACCATCTTGCAAGAGGTTAGTTTTGTTCAAGATAAGGTTGACCCTACTATAGGGAGCCAAGTTCTTGGAGGTAGTCTAGTTGAGTATTTTATAAGATATAAAGCCCCTTGCCACTCTATTATTGGCAGTGCTCTTAAAAATTGATGTTGACAAATGAGGATTATTATTTTTATACAATTTGTTCCTTCAGATATCTTCTTGCTTCTCTCAAGAAACAATGAATAGCCCTTTTTACTTTATGAGATTTACTATAGCTGACAGTGAGGAAAGTGAGACAACAAATGACACTTGGGAAGAAATGTATTCTTTTAAAAATTACTAAAAAGCAAATCATCATGCATCCTTAATATCTTAAAGCAATATGCATCTATATATCACAATTCTGCAAATCAATAGGATGGATGAGCTTAATAATCATTTGCACCATGTGAAATTGAGGTTTTGAGCTGCCTAAGTTCTAAAATGGGAAATTTGGAAAGAGTATACACTTTAATCTCATTTTGTTTTCCTGAAAGAACTCATTTCCTTGCAGAGGTAGAAGTCAGGTACCTGTTTCCTTGCTAGTTGACAGTCAAGAGGTGTTTTTAGTTCCTAGAGGTCACCTCAGTCTTACCAGGTCACTTCTCCATCTTCCATGCCATCCTTCTCATGTTTTAGACATTTAACTTGCAGTCTCTGAACATCTAGACCCAGAATTAAAGGGCTTGTGTGAATAGGTCAGGCTCACCTTGATGTTCAAGTCCAATGTGCTTTAAAATACAGTGCAATCAAAGAAGCAAAATCACCCATTGTGGCAAGTACTACATAGGTGCAAAGATCTTGGGAGATGTCTTTCTTAGGGACACTATTGCTATAATGAAACACCATGACCAAAATTAAGATGGGGAAAAAGGTTTATTGGCTTATACATCCACATCTTAGTCCATCATTGATGGACTTCAGGATAGGAATTCAAACAGGGCCAGGACTTTAAAATAGGAATTGATGCAGACACCATGAAGGGTTGTTTCTTATTGACTTTCTCATCATGAATTGCCTAGCCTGCCCTTTTTTTTTAGAGAACCCAGGATCACCATCCCAGGGATAGCCCCACACACAATGGCCTGGTCACTCCCTAACCAATCACTAATTAAGAAAATGTCCCACAGGCTGTCTACAACCTGATGTTATAAAGGCATATACTTTTTTTTCTTTTATTGAAAATAGATTATATTCTCATACAATATATCCTTATTATAGTTTTCCCTCCCTCTACTCCTCCCAGTTCCTTACCACTCACCTTTCCTCTGGATCCACTCCCTTTCTGACTCTCATTAGGAAAGAACAGGCTTCTATGGAATAACACCCAAACATGACAAATATAGCATACAATAAGATGAATGAAAAACTGTCATAACACACTTGGACATGGCAACTCAACATGTGAGAAAGAGACCAAAGAGTGGGCACAAGAGTCAGGGACTCACTCATACAGTCAGGAGTCCCATAAAAATACTGTGGGGGGCCATCTCACCCCCACTTTCCCCCAGGGTACTCTTGAGTAGGAGCAGTAGGAAATATTAGATAGAAATATAACTAGAGAGAGACAGACAGAAACATAGTAAAGCCTTGGGAGGGCCTGGATCCTGTTCCATCAAGCCCTGACTGTCTCTGCCAAAGGGCTTTTAAAGGATTGCCAAGGGAAGGGGCCAAGGAGTGTTTCTATTTTGTGAAGTAATTTGAGGAGTATTGGTGATAACGCTTCTTTGAATGTCTTCTTTGAGTGTGTAATTCTGTATTAAAACCATCCGACCCTGGGCTTTTATTGTTGTTGTTTTTGGGAGACTATTAAAAATTGCTTCTATTTTACTAAGGATTATAGGTCTATTTAAATTGCTTATCTGATCTTGATTTAATTTTTGAAACTGGTACCTGTCTAAGAAATTGTTCATTTCTTTCAGATATTACAATTTTGTGGAGTACAGCTATTTAAAATGTGTCCTCATGATTCTCTGGATTTTCTCCATGTGTATTGTTATGTCCCCCTTTTCATTTCTGATTTTGTTAACTTGGATAATCTATTCTTTCTCTGTCTTTTAGTTAGTTTTGATAAACTTTTGTCTATCTTGTTCATTTTCTCAAAGAACCAGTTCATTATTTCATTGATTCTTTGTTTTCTCGTTGTTTCTGTTTTGTTGATTTCAGCTCTCAGTTTGATTATTTCTAGTCATCTACTCCTTTTACATGTGATTACATCTTTTTGTTCTAGAGCTTTCAGGTGTGCTGTTAAATTGCTAGTGGGAGATATCCCCAATTTTTTATGTAGGCACTTAGTGCTATGTCCTCTCCTCTTAGAACTGCTTTCATTGTGTTCCATAAGTTTGGGTATGCTGTGTATTAATTTTCATTTAATTCTAGTAAATCTTTCATATCTTTATTTCTCTTGATCCATTTTTTTCTTTCAATATAGATATGTTCAGTTTCTACAAGTTTGTAGGCTTTTTGTTGTGTTTGTTATTATTGATGGATTATTATTTAATCCATGGTGGTCTGGGAGGATACATGAGGTTATTTCAATTTATTTTTGTTCCAGGAGGGGCTAAGAAGAAGGTATATTCTTTTGTGTTTGGGTAAAATGTTCTGTAAATATCTGTTAGGTCATTTAGTTTATAATGTCTGTTTGCTCCAGTATTTTTTTTTTTTTTAGTTTTTGTGTGGATGACCTGTACATTGGTAAGAGTGGGGTATTTAAGTCTCCTATTTTCAGTTTGTAAATGGCATTGTGTGATTTAAGCTGTAGTAATTTTTCTTTTACATAATTGGGTGTCCTTGTGTTTGGTGTACAGATGTTATGAATTGAAACACTGTCTTGGTGGATTTTACTTTTGAAGAGGGTGAAGTATACTTTCCCAACACTTTTAATTTGCTTTGGTTTGAAGCCTATTTTGTGAGATATTAAAATGACTACTCTGGCTTGCTTCTTAGGTCCATTTGCTTGTAATATCTTTTTTCAATACCCTGAAGTAATATCTATCTTTGATGTTGAAGTATGTTCCTTTCCTTTCCTTTCCTTTCCTTTCCTTTCCTTTCCTTTCCTTTTTCCTTTCCTTTCCTTCCCTTCCCTTCCCTTCCCTTCCCTTTTCTTCCTTCCTTCCTTCCTTCCTTCCTTCCTTCCTTCCTTCCTTCCTTTCTCTCTTTCTTTCTTTTCAGTTTTTTGAGACAGGGTTTCCCTGTGTAGCTTTGGTGCCTTTCCTGGAACTCACTCTGTAGCCCAAGCTGGCCTCAAACTCACAGAGATCTGCTTACCTCTGCCTCCCAAGTGCTGGGATTAAAGGCATGTGCCACCACTGCCTGGCAGAAGTATGCTTCTTGTATGCAGCAGAAGGATGGATCCTGTTTTCACATCCATTCTATTAGTCTGTGTCCTTTTATTGGGAAATTATGACCATTGATATTGAGAAATATCAATGACTAATGATAGATGATCCTATTATTTTGTTGTTGTTGTTGTTGTTGGTGGTGGTGGTGTGTGGGGGGGGGTTCCCTTCTGTTGATTTTGCTGATGTGAGATTATTATTTTCTATGTTTTAATGTATGCAGTTAACCTTCTTAGGTTGGAGTTTTCCTTCTAGCACTTTTTTGTAGGGCTGGATTTGTAGGTAGATATTGCTTAAATTTGGCTTTATCAGAGGATATCTTGTTTTCTCTGTCTATGGTGATTGAAAGTTTTGCTGGGTATAGTAGTCTGGGCTGGCATCTCTGCTCTTTTAGAGTCCATAGCACATCAGTCCAGGACCTTCTGGTTTTAGAGTCTCCACTGAGAAGGTATTTATAATATTTATATGATATTTGGTCTTTTGCTATTGCAGCTTTTATTTTTTGATTTGTTCTGTATGTTTAGTGTTTTGATTATTATGTGGTGAGAGACTTTCTTTTCTAGTCCAATCTATTTGCTGTCCTGTATACTTCTTGTAATCCTATAGGCATCTCCTAGGAAAATTTTCTTTCATGATTTTTATTGCTGTATTCTAGTGGCTCCCTCGGGGGGAGGGGGAGAGAAGGAGCAGCATCAATGGCACAGACACCAGGAGTCAGTTGAAGGCAAATAATGAACTCATTTATTCAATAATGGGGAAGGTCTTATATACCCTCCTCCCAGCACCCAGTCTGTATGGTCATCCCTCATTGGTTGGGAACAATCAGGAACTCTGACATGGATTAGAAACACTGACAGTGCCTGTTGCTAGGTCCTCAGGCTGACTCTAGGTTGGCTCATAAGGAAGTACATTGTGTGCATGCCTTGGCAACTGGTCTGAGCTAATTTCCTTGACCCTATGGGCCTGTTCTATTACAGATTTTGTTGAAAACATTTTCTGGTCCTTTGATCAGACCTTCTTCTCATTCCTCTATTCTGATTATTCTTAGGTTTGCTGTTTTTATGGTATCCCAGATTTCCTGGATATTTTGAAAATTCTTTTAGATTTAACATTTTCTTTGACCTGTGTATCCATTTCTTCTATGGCATCTGCAATGCCTGAGATTCTTCCTTCCATCTCTTGTATTCTGTTGGTGAAACTTACCTCTGTAGTTCCTGTTCAAATTCCAAAATTTTTCATTCCTATAATTCCCTCATTTTTTTAATTGATTCTCTTTCCAATTTTATGTCTTAAATAGTTTTATTTATTTCCTTAGTGTTTGTTTCCTATATTTCTTTAAGGTATTTATTCATTTCTTCTTTAAGGACCTCTATTGTATTCATAAAGGTTGTGTTAAAGTATTTTTCTTGTGCTTCAGCTATATTGGAGTATTTAGGGCCTGCTGTGGTAGGATAGTGGGCTCTAGTGGAGACATATTGCCCTGGTTGTTGTTGATTGTGTTTTACACTGGCATCTCAGCATCTATATTTGGGATGATTAAAGTTTAGGTGCTGATTTCTGTATTTGATTTTGTTGGGTGGGTATTTCATTTCTTGGTTTCTATTTCTTCTCTTGATTTTCAGAAAGTGTGATGGCTGTGTGTTGCCTGTTTTCCTGGCCTCTTCAGTTGGTGTGTTTATAGGGAATGCCTACTGGTGTTGGAGGCTGGGTATGTGAGGTGAGTTGGAGGAAGGGAGGTTAGAGGAGAAAGCATATGTGATCCACTGGGGATGGGGTCAGAGGGGAAAGGGAGACCATAGCAGGTTTCCAGCTACAGAGCTGGGGATGAGACTGGGTGGAATGGATCTTAGGAGCAGTAGGAGAGTTGTGGTTCTGCTTTTAGGACACTTGTTACCCTGGAAGGAGTGGCCCTTGGCTTAGCAGGGGTCACCTATTTGATTTCAGGTCTGGGACAAAGGAAAAAGTGGGGGTAAGATTAGGAGGGAATATCTATGGCATTCACAGGAGATGTGTATGTGTGTTGTGGGAGGCTGCATCTGGTGTTCTGTTGCAGCACTATAGATGAGACTTGGGGAATGTACCTGGGAGAATAGAGAAATAGGAGAAGGTCTGTGGGCAGCCTACATGGTTTTCTGGCAGGCATGGAAATATATTCTTTTAAAAAAATGTTTTTAATTCATTTATTTATTTTACCTCGCAGCTGCAGCCTTGCTCCCCATCCTCCCCTCCCAGTCCCTCTCATCCATTCCCCCTTCCCAACTCCATCCTCTCCTCTTCCATGGAGACATATTCTTAATTGAGCTTCCTTCCTTTTAGATGACTTTAGGTTGTGCCAAGTTGACATAACCTACCCAGCAGAGAGACCTTATCTCAACATTAAGGTGGAGAATGATAGATGATACTCAACACTGAACTCAAGCCTGCACTCACATACTATACCCATGTATACACCACACATGTACTCATACACCTTAACAAAAAGCACCATTGTATTTACATTTCCTCTATAATTTATCCTTCTATGAAAGGCTACAAAAAACAACTACATCTTATCCTCTGGTGAAATAATTTAGAGAAACTTTTTTTTTTTGCAAATTACTTAGTATTCAATCTTTTTGATTGTAAGGGGTCAAGAGACATGATTTTGACAAATTGTAGTTGTTTCTGATATTTTTAGAATGATAAAATGAGCAAATTCATGAAATTTTATAAACTTTTATTATTTCTTTATGTTTTCTCTAATGTAATTTGGCTAGTTGTACATTCACATAGCTTATTACTTAAATTAATCTTCATTACATTTATTGTAGCTCATATGTAAAGTATAAAATATACATATATATGTCACCTTATGAAGTTTTATTATATATATATATTTCAATTTTTAAATCATGAAACAGATGTATCTCCTCAAATATTTATTGTTTCTTTGTGTTAAAATCTTTTAAATTTTTTCTTCATTCTTTTTTTCTGTTTACAAAGACTAAATTTAATTTTTAGTATTTTAGCTTTCTTTTGCTGTCATGGAACAAGGTTTGAAATCTGCAGTGTATTACTGTTATCTACAGTCACACTACTGTTCTATAGCACACCACAACATCTTACTCCTACCTAAATATAATTTAATACTAATTCATCAACTTTGACTACATTTCACTTCCTCTGTATTTAGTAATCAAACTCCTATAATAACCATTTTTGAGATCAACCTCAAAAATACATTAAAATTAAAACAATGTGTTGAGAGCAAGTATGATTCAGCTCCCCTATGCTATGAGGTAGATTCCATTGTCTTTTAAAAGAAATAAATGAATTAACTGGAAACCATATAAATAATGTGATCTATAACAAGGTCACATAGTAAATGCAGAGCTAGAGTTTGTACCCAGATATTCTGGTTTCAGAGTCTGTTTCATCGTTTCCTTTCTCTGATGTGTAATTGTATTAGTTACTTTTCTATTGCTATGTCAAAACACCATGACCTAGGAACCTTATAAAAGAAAACACTTCATTTGAGTATTGCAGTTTCAGAGGGTGATTCCATGAATATCATAGTAAAGAACATGGTGACATGCAAGCAGGGTTGGTACTGAATAGAGCATTAGCTAAGAGCTCCTTGAAGCAGAGAGAAGTAACTGGGAATGGTGTGGGCTTTGGAAACCTCTACAATGAAAGAAGTGAGAAAGTTTGATTTACAGCTAAACTTCAGCACTGGTACATTGTTGTTTGTTTGTTTGTTTATTTAATTTTTTTCCATTTTACATACCAACCACTGTTCCCCTTCCCCTCTTCCCGCTTACCCCCCATTTCTCCTCCACCTCCCATCTGCTTCTCAGACAGGGTACAGCCTTCCATTGGGAGTCAACAAACCTGGCATATCAAGTTGAGGCAGGACCAAACCCCTCCTCCCTGTTTTTGAGTCTGAGCAAGGTATGTCTCCATAGGGCATGGGTGCCAAAAAGCCAGTTCATGCACTAAGGATAAATCCTGGTCCCACTACCAGTAGCCCCACAAACTGCCCAAGTCTCAAACAACTGTCACCCACATTCAGAGGACCTAGTTTGGTTTATGCAGATTCCCCAGCTGTCAGTCTAGAGTCGGTGAGCTCCAGTTTGCTCCGGTCAGTGGTCTCTGTGAATTTCTCCATCATGATCTTGACCCCTTTGCTCAGTATGGCAGTTTCTCAGAAAACTGGGAATCAATCTACCTCATGATCCAACAATACACTCTTGGATATATACCCAAAGGATGAACATTCATACCATAAGGATATTTGCTCAACTAAGTTCATAGCAGCATTATTAGTAATAACCAGAACCTAGGAACAACCTAGATGCCCCTCAACTGAAGAATGGATAAAGAAAATGTGGTACATTTACACAAAGAAGTATTACTCAAATGTAAAAAACAATAACATCATGAAATTTGCAGGCAAATGGATGGAACTAGAACAAAACCATCCTGAGTGAGGTAACTGAGACCCAGAAAGACAAACATGGTATGTACTCACTCATAAGTGGATATTAGATGTACAAAAAAGGATAACCAGGCTATAATCCACAACCCAAGAGAAGCTAGGTAACATGAGGGACCCTAAGAAAGACATGTATGATCCTCCTAAGAAGGGAAAATAGATAAGATCTCTTGAATAAACTGGGATTGTGGTGGGGGAGAGGAGGAGGTAAGGGAAGGTAGAAAGAGAACATGAGGGTATAGGATGATTGAGTTGGGGGAGGGACAGAGAGGGAGAGCAATGAAAGAGATATCTTGATAGAGGGAGCCATTATGGGGTTAGGGAGAAACCTGATACTAGGGAAATTCCCAGGAACCCACAAGGACGATCCCATTTAAGACTCCTAGCAGTAGTGGAGACGGTCCCTGACCTGGCCTTCCCCTGTAATCAGATTGATGACTACTCTAATTGTCATCATAGAAACTTCATCCAGTAACTGATGGAAGCAGATGCAGAAATCCACAGCTAAGCACTGGGTGGAGCTCCCAGAGTTCAGTTGAAGAGAGGGGAGAGGAATTATATGAGCACCACTGGCACATTCTAAGACCATCAAGTCCTTCTTGTCTGAGCTTTTATCTTGATGAAAGAAGAAGAATTTGACACGTCTTTTGTTGCAAAGCAAAACTAAACATGTGTTAGTCATATTCCATTCCTCAGAATATTGACTTCTCTGAAAATGAAATATTCAGATTTTAAATATAACATGTAGACTCCAACAGTTTGGTGTGTGTAGGGAATAACAGAATCCTAGCTTTTGAATTCTGATTGCTTCCCCAAGTAAGTGCAAAGACTCAGCCACTTTTGTTTTTACACTGAGGAAAGATTCTGAGCTGCTATTTAAATTTAGGTTACTCTGACCAGGCTACAGAACATAATTCTTTCTAAAAGAAATGATTTCTTTTAAATTCACAATCAAATCACCCAAATTGTAATCACCTTCATCTGAGCCTGATGGATTTTGGGACAAGGGATGTCATGATTTCCTTTTTTTTTCCTGAAAGTTTGTTGTATTCAAAGATCCAAGTTATAACATGTTGCTGCTCAGAGGTTTAAGTAATACCACATTTTAAATTTTGTTGATAAAGCTTACTAGTGTAATGATATTCATTAATCAGCATCAGGATATATTAGGCAGTGAGGCTAAAATAATACAAAAGGTGGTGATTTATGATTTGCCTCCATTAAATTTTATTAAGGAAGAAAAGTTAAAAGTGAGCATTTTCATACCTGCATCCACTGATCCCGTCCCTGGGCACCAGCCACTCCTGGGAAGACCTGCCCACCTTGGCCCCAGGTTCTGGCCACTGGGCAGGCTCCCTTCTACCCCTATCCCTACCAGGAAGGCTCCCCTTCTCCAAGATCCCCTGCAGACCCTGCAGTCTCCAAGCCCTGCCCCCAAGCCCATCATCCCCAGAGACCTCAGCCACTTCCTGAGACTTAGAGACCGGCCCCCAGCTCCCATCCTGCCCCAGACTTCCCTTCTGGACAAGAGCTCCCATCCTGCCCCAGACTTCCCTTCTGGACAAGAGCTCCCATTCTGCCTCGGACTTCCCATTTAGACAAGAGAGTCCCACCTGGACAAGAGAGAGAGACTTCCCGAATCTGTCAGCTCTTTCTCTACCAAGTGCGCTGATAAGACCAAGATCGAACACAAGGAGATGGGCAGACGTCAAGGCAGAAGTACATACAACAAAATGAAGAGCAATACAGCTTCACCAGAACCTTGCCCTCCTCCAACATCTAGAGCTGATCATCAAAAAATTGGAAGAAGCAGAAGAAAACAGCCTTATGAATAACATCATG
>CABHPP010130101.1:25249-40172 GCA_902168425.1 Peromyscus attwateri | reverse complement strand
GTGTGTAGAAGAAATATCAGTAACTGGAGGGTCAGAAACAACAGTTTAAGGGTCATTTTGTGTTAATTTCATGAGAGGTATGAACTCTGTGTTTGTATAATTTCTATACGCATAGAATCATAGGAAGCTGGGTAACATTGGTCAAGATCACACTTTTCCTGGCTAAGTTTCCTTTGGTCTTTGGATTAATAGTTGACTATATTTTCCTTCCTTTGTTCTTGGCTTTTTCTCTCTATCTCCATTATTCTTTCACAAATATTGTTCACATTCTTGATTGTTGCAGCATTGTTTTAAGTATAGAAGTCATATTAAGTCAGTCTGTGTACTGTTTTTCATAACCCCATTGATCATTCTGAGTGTTTCCACTGTGAATGTAGCTTTGTAATCAGCATTCCTCTTATAAATTGTTGGGCACTGTTGTTGGATTGTATTCACTTATGCTGCAAATTTACCATACACAACATTTTAATTTTGATGGTGCCTGTTTCCAAGGATTATTTATTTGCTTCTTTATTTGTTTAGGTTTTGTTGTTCTTGTTGTTGTTAATTTGTGATAGACTTTTGGCTTATTGGATAAAACATTTTAGCAGGTACCTCAGCACATAGTCTTTTTGGAGATGACCTGAGTTCAGATACCACACTCAAGTTGAGATGCTCATAACTGTCTACTATTCCATATTCTGTATACATATGGAAAACATGGTCTCTCATGTACAAACATATGCAAAAAATAGCAATAAACTTGTTTTCAAAAGTGCTTGTGAATTATAAAGCAATTGGAGCAAATCAAGTTGCTTTAGGTGTATACTGATTCATTAACAATCTGTTGTCTTGCATTTTGTTTTAAAGTTTTTATTTCCTCACTCTGATGCAGACTTACAGTCAATCATCAATCATAGGAAACAAAATGTCTAAGTGAACTTAGCTGACATCCTTTTCTTTATCAACAGAGAATGAGATGCTTTTAGTGGTCAAATTTATTTTCTACAATGTTAAAAACCTCCAAAGACTTCAAGCGAATCTCTCCAATTTTGGTGGAACACCCTCCTCACACAACCCATTTTCTATTATTGGCAAAGGAGAGAACTGTGTACAGGATGAGTTTTGGCCAGTGATTTCTTGTAGTTTGATTTTGATTCAAATCTAGTCGTTCTCATTTAAGGGTCCATGATATGTTTTTATAAGTATGTTGTGGCTAGAGTTTTCCTGCCTGGCCCACGGTCAGGATAAATCTCTTTCACCTGCCAGTCCCACAGCCGCTCAGACCCAACCAAGGAAACACAGAGACTTCTATTGCTTATAAACTGTATGGCCGTGGCAGGCTTCTTGCTAACTGTCCTTATATCTTAAGTTATCCATTTCCATAAATCTATATCTTGCCACATGGCTCGTGGCTTACCGGCATCTTTACATGCTGCTTGTCCTGGCAGTTGCTGGCTGGCAGGAAGGCAGAGTATGTCCTTTGGTCTCATTGTTTTCAGTGGTACCATCTATGTTGTTAGTTTTATTTTCATCTATTTAGATTGTTGTTTCTCTGGAAAATGATTGACCTTCACTAATTTTGTATTCAGAAAATTTCTTGTTATAATTTCCTTGACTTTTGTTGGCTTAGGAAGTATCTGTGGAGAGCTAGTTTTAGTTTTCTCTTCTTGATCTTAGAGGCTTGCCTCATCCCATTTCCTGGCATATCTGTTTTCCAGTTTTTGCTATTTTCATGTTTGGGTTTTTGCTGCTTAAGTGACTGGATATAATTCATATATTGTCTTTAGATCTTGAAAACCTTCTCATATATTATTGTCTCTTTTTCCTAATTAGTATGAGCTGTCAACATGACATAGCCTGGAGTCATCTGAGGGAACATCAATTTAGGATGTGCCTTGATAGGAACATCTGATTGCTGTGTCTGAGAGAAATTGTGTTGATTATGATTGATGTTTGAAATCTCTTTCACTGAGTTGTCAATATCTCTAACCAAGTGGGCCTGGGCTGGATAAGAGAGCTAGTTTAGCACAAAAGAGTGACAAAGCAAGAGCGAGAGCTAGGTAGCAATGTTTCCTCATGTTCTGTCTTTGTTTATTAGCTTGAGTTTTTATCCTGAGTTCCAACAAGGATGGACTGTGATCTAGGGTATCAATCAAAGAAATCTGTTCATTACCTTTTGGTAAGATAATTTAATCACAGCAACAGAGAAGAAAGTTGGAACAAAAAAATGGTACCTCAAATGTGATTTTTCTTGCTGCAAAGGACTTAAAATCTCAGGCCTGTCCTTTCAATCCTGAATGGAATTGTTTTCTTGTTTTATTATCTAGCCCAGGGAGGCCACTGATTCATGGCAGCTCTCCTCCCAGGTTGAGAGTGCTGAGGTTATAAGTCATGTACTTCTATCAGTTGTAAATAGTTAGTGTTAGATCAGAAGAGCTAGGTTTACTGCTTCTTGTAGACTTGGAATTGAAAGTGGTTCAGCCAATGAAACCTGTATAACAGAGGCTGAGGAGACTGAGGGCTTTTGGTCATATCCCTTGTGCCATTCACACAATTGAGGGGGAGCATGATATGGGGGATTTTAAAACAAAAAACTCAACAAATGTGGAGTAGTGGTAACCAAATTTGGCTACTTGTATGGGATGCAAGAAGAGTTTACCTTACTCAACACCATCTGAGTTACTCTGACTCATACCAGTTAGGAGATGGAGACCTGAAAATGGAATTTTAAATAAAAATGATTTAATGTTGGTATTTATAATTTGTAACTCTGGACAGTTTCACCAAAGAAGCAACTCTCTACTTGGCATCATGTGGAATCTTCACACTTAAGGGGTTACTTACTATTTTATGTATTCTGTATTTTTTAAAGTCTAAGGACTTCTTTGTCACCTGTCTGTGCCAAACAATGGAATTATAATTTGTATGCCTCTTAAATTGCCAACTGTGTCCTGTGGCAAAGGCATCTAGCTAATGTTTAGTACTGGAGACGTTTCAAACTGTTGTTTTACCAACTGCATAGACTAGTGGATATAGTGAATTTGGGTAATTGTACACACTATTGCTTTAGATAAAATTATTTTAAGCACTAAAATCTCCCCACTCATGAATCGGCAAGGAACCATGACCACGCCTAATGCCGACTTTGAAATCTTCAAAAAGATGACAGGAGCCCACAAGATATATCTACCTTTCCTAGAATTGGACAATTAACCCAAAATTTTTCTTTTCAGAATAAAGATGCCTTTGCACATATCCAGCAGGAAGCAATCTTAAGAATATGACACCTACATTCCCAAAGAGATGGTGTGGGACAGGTGGTTTTTTGGTCTTTTAATGGGTTTTGGGTCTGGGATAATTTTCATTGTTTAGGTGAGTTGGTTACTAGTTGTTGTTAAAGGTTAAGAAAAGGGCTAAGCAAAGGAGACTAGATTTAAGGTTCTTGTTTAAAAAAAAAGATATATGGAAATGATAGAATAGAGGGTAGATTATTGAATCTACTCAGAAAAATATAGAGAAGATATAGATGTAAAATAGATAAAAAGATAGATTATTGAATCTACTTTTAAAAGACAATTATTTACATTGGATTGGACTTTTGTATATTGTATACAAATTATATATATTGAGATTAATATTGTTAGAAAATGCCATACATATATTTCTAATCTTGTTCAAGATATTGTTCTTATACAATTCATTTAACAATGTAATGCAATTTGCTGATCCTTGAATGTTATTATTACCAACTATTAGGATATAAAGAAATGAAAGTTAGTAGTTAGACATTACACTCGAACTGGTAATCATATTAGGTATGTTTTCAAGATCAAGCACATATATTTTAGATAGACAGGTCATCTTCAAACCCTTCAGAGATCTAAAGAATATGGCATTTAAAATGTTTTAATAACTTAGAAATTTTTTCTTTTTTTTATGACTATGAAACATGTCGGCTCCTGGCAGTACCAATGTACTTCAGAGAAAATATGGGCATTGAAGAAACTATATGGAGTTAACTTTCATTGTGGCAAAAGTTAGCCACTGGACAACAAAGTATCCTTGAATTGACTGCTGACAAACAGGACAAAATGGACAGACAGGACACAAAACAAAGGACTACTGATTCTTGCCAAGACAAGTGTGGTTGTGGCTTTAACAACAGGCATCCTCTGAGGCCAGGAAAATATAGCACCATCCCTGAAGTGGTCTTTGAAATCTGGAAAAGGTACAGAGCCCCTTTTCTTTGAAGGCAGCTGAACAGGCAGTGGACTGATGGTTTCTGGTGTGCAGTAGAACAGTAGCTGAAACAGTTATTCTTGAAAGAGTAGCTAAGCTGACGGAGTCTAACCTCTCAATGGTAGACTGGAATTTAATAAAAGAGTTGAAGCCACCCACAAGTTGAGAAGAATGGGATGTGGAGAAGAATGGGATGCTGAGATGAAGCCATACAGAAGCCAAGGAGAATGGACAGCTAAATTCAAAAAACATCAACAAATTCCAGAATTTAAAATCCTGAATCATGACAGGACACTAGTGGAATTCAGGTGTTGCTGGTACATGGACTACTCTCACCAAATGTGAGGTCAAACTGTTGGTCTTGTGTACATCCTACTTCACAAATGAGTCTGTCAGATACACTAAGCCTATAGGCTGAAGATGATGCCCCAATGTTGAGGAGAAACCTTGGGTCGATTGTCCAGGCAGCTGGCTGTTTCTGTCAACTCACATTTTTTTTGGAAGCCGCTTGCGTGCACTTCCTGTTTTTATTTTTTAGGTAATGTTATTTCCTTCTTGGGTATCTGAGGGAGTTGAAGATTAGATAATTATAGTTGAAGATTAGATAGAGTTATAGTTTTCCTTGTTAAGAATTTCAGAAAAGAAACTCACTAAAGAGGTATAAGTGTATACATTTGAAAGACATTATAAGATAGTTCTGTTAATAATATAAATTAGGATAGGAAGTGAATCAGGTACATTTTGGACTTACCAAAATAGGATAGATAATGGAATTATTTTCTCTGAATTTGTCAAATGCAAATGGACTAGACGTTGTTTAGGTTTTTATTGCTTGTATATATTGTATGTAGTTATTGTACTTTTTGTATATAGTTTTTCTTAGTTATAACTTTTTTCTTTTTATTAGAATAGAAAGGGGAAATGTGATATTTTATTTGTGCTGAAATGTGATTTTATTTGTATGTTAACAAATAAAGTTGCCTGGGGATCAGAGCTAATAGCAAGCCATTTAGCAGAAGTCTGGCAGTGGTAGCACACGCCCTTAATCCTGATCAAATGAAAGGCAGATCTCTGTGTGTTCAAGGACACAGCCGGCATGGAGACACACAGCTTTAATCTCAATACCAACCATAGAGACCTGGAGGTCTGTATAGACAGGTAGTGACAAGGAGGTCATGTGGTTGTTTACAAGCAATGAGAAGGCAGAACAGAAAGTCAATAAAAATACAGACACACGGGAAGTAGGATTCTTCTCAGGGGAAGGACAGCAGCGGCTGGTAAGCTAAAGGCTATTCGCTAGTGCTCTGACATTTGGCTCTGTGTTTCTTATTTAATAGGACTGTTCAGAATTACATCTACACATGAAGGTGACCTAAGATGGCTCAATAGTGAACCTGAGTTACTTATTCTATATTTGAAAAATAATTATACACAACACTATTTTTGCACTGACTTTAGGTGTCAGCAATTATTTTATTAAGCTTATTTATATTTGTAAGATCTTGAGGTGACTCATCATGTCAAAGCACTTTGTTGTTCAAGTGCAATAAACTTGTTCCTGGGAACCCAAGGTAGAAAGAACCAAGTCCTCTATTGAAAATTCTCCATTGGACACTACCTGTGTAAAGCACAAATCTTAAAAGGTCTTATTAATACAAACAAAGCTGGAGCCAGGTATTGGAGTGAATGCTGGAAGATCAGAGAAGTAGAACAAGCCGCAGCTACCTCACCTCGCCAGTTTCTCAGGTGATCCTGTTTCCTCAGACTGGAAGCCTCTGAGTCCTCATCCAAAATGGATCTCAGCTGAACTGCTGCTCAAAAGCCTAAAACCTTAACCAGGCTCTAGTTCCTGGTCCTTACACCTTATATAACTTTATGTTTCTTGCCATCACTTCTTGGGAGTAAAGGCTCTTGTTACCATGCCTGGCTGTTTCCAGTGTGGCTTTAAAATCACAGACGGATCTTTGCCTTTGGAATGCTAGGATTAAATGGGTGTGTGCCATCATTTTCTGGCCTCTCTATATCTAGTGGCTGTTCTGTTCTCTGATGCCAGATAAGTTCATTGGGGTACACAATATATTGGGGAACACAATATCACCACACATACGACTAATGTCATCTATGCGTACTCACATATCAAACAGACACCCACATCACACACCTCTCTCTCAGTTTTATACACACAAATGTACACACAACATACACATCACACACACAGTACTCAAACACACACACAAACACAAGCATATACACAAACACAAATACACACATACACACAAAAACAAAAGGCAAAAACATACTCAACAAAAACAAATAGACACATCACCTAAACCACACACCACACACAAATACACACATACACATATATGCACACAAGGAAACTTTCAAGAACAGTATTAGTATTTAAAGAACACTTAGAATATGTGTTGAATAAATTTACACAAGACTGCGTATTTTTTCTTCAAATTTTATTCTTTATTGTATGACATAACAACATATTTTGAAAAGTTCTGACTTCATAGATCAAGTATTTTCTGGTAGCCATAAAATATATTTTTGTGAAGTATGATACTTGGAATATTTTGGCTCCTGTGAGGAGAAGATGCATAAAATATTTTGTATTTAATATTAATCATTTAGAAGAATCATTTTTGAATCATTATCAGTACCAAAAAGGGCTGTGACTGTTGGAGACACTGACATTTTAAAGACTTTTTAGGCTTGAATAATAAAGGTCTTTAATATTTTGATGTAACAAAAATAGATTTTAGTTTGATTTTTTTTTTTTTTTTTGCCACATGCTTTTTATGTAGCGCTGGCTGTCCTGTAATGTACATGCACACAAGGCTGACCATAAACTCACAGACAGATCCTCCTCCTGCCTCTGACACCAGCATGCCTACCTTTGTTTTAGATTCTTTGAAAGAGTCTCAATATGTATTCTTGGTGGGCCTGGCACTGCTGACTAGAGCATGCTGGCTTCAAGCTCAGAGATTTGCTTGCCGCTGACTCCAAAGTCCAGGCATGAAAGAATATGCTGCCACACCTGGCTGAGATCTTTTTCATATGACCACTAAATGTCAATGTTGGTTGTACTTTGAGAAAGTGGAATAACACATGTGGGCCAAAAATTTTGGGCCAGACCTACTAATCTCATGATCTGTCTTTAGTTGGCCAAGGTGGCTTTAATTCCACATTCACCCGAGAATGGTCTTGTCTTGATGCTCTTAGCCCCACACATGTCACTGTCCACCTTGTGATTTAAACATGTAAACTGTGAAAATGTTGCTCCTTTTTTCATGCTGCATAGGTTTTGGTTCAGAGTTGAAGAGTAATCTTGTTTTTCATTCAGATCTGTGTGATTTCTGTTTGCTTTTGTCCTTTTTGGCCCATGTGTACACAAATCAGTTCTAATCATCATTATTACTCAGCTTTCCTTTTTTTGCTGTTTTTTTGTTTTATGTTTTTTGCTTGTTTGTTTGTTTGAAGACAGGGTTTCTCTGTGTAGTTTTGGTGCCTGTCCTGGATCTCGCTCTGTAGCCCAGGCTGGCCTCGAACTCACAAGAGATCTGCGTGGCTCTGCCTCCCAAGTGCTTGGATTAAAGGTGTGCGCCACTACCGCTTAGCCTCAGCTTTCCTTTTTTTTTTTTTTTTTTTTTCAAGGCAAGCTTTATTTTTCAGAACACAAACAGAATATCACACAACAACTGTGAAAAAAAAATCCTTGGGCTATATAAGCATATGTGGTGCTGCTCAATCATATATATAATAGTTCCACATTTTTTTTTCTCTTTTAGGAATCAACATACAGTTTTCTACAGTGGGTAAAACAATTTACATTCCTACCAATGACATCATGTTGTTGCTTCTATTCAGTTTCCTTGCTAGGTAACACAGGTACCCTGATAATCCATTGTGGTTTTGATTTGCATTTCCCTGACAACAATTGACACTGAACACTTATTCATAAACTTGGCCACCATTTCTGTCATTTTGACAAGGCAGCTACTCAGTTCTTTTGTGCATTAATTTATTTTTTTTAATTCTGTGACATAGCCTTTATTTAACTTGTTCTTCCATTACCTAATGTGTTCTCAGATAAACATACTATTGCTCCTTTACACTCTTCTGCTCATATCTCACCTTCTCACAAAGGCCATCTGTAGCCTTTTCATACAGCCAGCAATGGTTATTTCACATTATATTCTACCTCTCTACCTACAGCATCTAAAACAGTACCTGGAAACATCTACTCAATAAACATACAAAGCAACAAAACATACTGTACTATTTTCCTGTGAGTAATTCTTCAGTCACCTTTACTTACATATACTATATACGTATATATGAAACTGGTTTATCATTGCACTAAGTGTTTCTTCCCAATCAGGCCTCTCTCGGGGGTGAACATTTCCATGTAGTTCTGGAACAAAATCATCCTCTTCAGACTGTATTGACTTCATCTTCCTTCTTTAGGTTGGATTTTTCCTTCTAGTGCTTTCTGTAAGGCTGGGTTTGTGGATAGGTATTGATTAAATCTGGTTTTATCATGGAATATTTTGTTTACTCCGCCTATGGTGATTGAGAGTTTTGCTGGATATAATAGTCTAGGTTGGCATCCGTGGTCTCTTAGTGTCTGCATAACATTTGTCCAGGACCTTCTAGCTTGCATAGTCTCTATTGAGAAGTCTGGTGTTATTCTGATAGGTTTGCCTTTATATGTTACTTGGTCTTTCTCCTTTGCAGCTCTTAATATTTTTTCTTTGATCTGTATGTTTAATGTTTTGATTATTATGTGGCGAGATGACTTTCTTTTTGGATCCAGCCTATTTGGTGTTCTGTAAGCTTCTTGTATCTTCATAGGTATTTCTTTCTTTAGGTTAGGAAAGTTTTCTTCTATGATTTTGTTGAATATATTTTCTGTGCCTTTGAGTTGGTATTCTTCTCCTTCTTCTATCCCTATTATTCTTAGGTTTGGTCTTTTCATGGTGTCCCAGATTTTTTGGACGTTTTGTGTTACGACTTTTTTGTCTTTAGTGTTTTCTTTGACTGACCAATCTATTTTCTCTATTGTGTCTTCAGTGTCAGAGATTCTCTGTTCCATCTCTTGTATTCGGTTGGCTATACTTGTTTCTGTAGTTCCTGTTCGTTTAGCCAGGATTTCTATTTCCAGCATTCCCTCAGCTTGTGTTTTCTTTGTTGTCTCAATTTCTTTTTTCAGATCTTGGAATGTTTCTTTCATCTGTTTAATTATTTTTTCTTGGCTTTCTTTGCTTTCTTCCAATTTTTTGTTTGTTTTTTCTTCCATTTCTTTAAGGGAATTTTTTATTTCCTCTTTAAGGAAGTTTTTCATTTCCTCTTTAATGGAGTTTTTCATTTCCTCTTTAAGAGAATTTTTTATTTCCTCTTTAATGGAGTTTTTCATTTCCTCTTTAAGGGAGTTTTTTATTCCCTCTTTAATGGAGTTTTTCATTTCCTCTTTAAGGGAATTTTTTATTTCCTCTTTAATGGAGATTTTCATTTCCTCTTTGAGGAAATTTTTTATTTCTTCTTTAAGGATATTTTTTATTTCTTCTTTAAGGGCCTCTATCATCTTCTTTAAGTCATTGTTAGGATTAATTTCTTCTGTTTCTTCTGCCTTGGTATGTTCAGGACTTGCAATTGTAGGGTTGGTAGGTTCTGGTGTTGTCATATAGGTCTTTATGTTGTTGCCTGTATTTTTCCGCTGGCTTCTACTCATCTCTTTCTCTGCTCAGTGCAGATGGTGTAAGACCCTAACCCTTTAGGCTTACACCTCTAAGCCTCAGAAATGAGAAACTAAAAATCTGGTTCTCTGGGCAAGCTGACCACCCCTGTTCTCAGTGGGTGAGGTATATATTTACGATTCTGGTGATCTGGTTCGGTGGTTGTGTGGCCTTAATAAGTTCTTTTGAGAGCTTCTTGAAATACAGGATCCAAAGACACCTCTTACTCCGTGGCTTGCTGTATAGCTGGGTGGCTGGCCCCTGATGTCTTCCTCCTTCTCTGGCTCCTCGATCCTTCAGGTTCCTGCGAGCACCGCGGCGTCCTCCCTCGTTGCCTCTGTAGCCACAGCTGCACTGATCCCTGCTGCAGAGCTCAGGTCTTGCAGGGCACTGCGCTCTCCACTAGTTCCCAATTGAGAAGCAATCAGCAAGGTGATTAACATCCACTGTGCAGGTACAGGTGTCCCTGATCCTTGTAGCTCCTCTTGCGTTCACCCAGCTCTGTCGTGCCCCAAAGGGGTCATCCGGGGAGCTCCCCAGCCGCTGCTCCTTCCCTGTGCTCGCTACGACCACACCCTCGAACCACGCCTCTCACCCATGCGCCCGGCGATCCTCTCACCCTCAGGCCTGGGGAGACCGCACAGGAAGGATCAATCCAAACCGCGGATTCCCGAGGAAGGCAGAGAAACTCTGATGCTCTAGCCAGCTTTTCTTAACTTAAATTAATCCTTCTATCTTTTTTCTCTGAGCTTTTATCTTTCACTTTTTCTGTATACCTTTTTTGACGTCTTTCTTTGTGGCCCTGTTCCTCTTACTTCCACATCAGTTCATCATCCTATTTTGCTCTCACACACGGCCCACCAGCGGCAGCCGCCATCTTGATTCCCTCCAGAGAAATCTTCAGCTTTCCTTTTAAAAGCTTATTTTCTCTTATAATTATGATTTTTTTTTTACATATCTTAAAGTCCCCATTATTCTAAGGAATTTTCATCTTGGAGTGAAACCCAGGCAGGGCTCATACAAGGCAGATGCTCTACCACTCAAGTGCTCCCTTCCTTAGAAATACTTATTTAATATTTGAAAATTGCTTTTCCTTGGTGTGATTTCATTAAATATATCAAGCCCTTTGCTTAATAAATCTTTTATATTTTTATTTAATCTGTGGGTTTTCTTATAGTAAGATAATTGTGCTGTTAGACGACTTAGTTTTTTTAATAAATATTTTTATTTTATTTTATTTTATTATTTTTTCTTTCATTTATTAAGAAATTTTCTACTCACTCTACATACTATCCACAGATCCCCCCTCCTCCCTCCTCCCTCCTCCCCCCTCCCCCACCCCAGCTCTTTTTCCCAAGCCACCCCACATCCCCACATCCCCCAAATTGAGGTCTCCCCTGGGGAGTCAGCAGAGCCCAGCACACTGAGCCTAGGCAGGTCCAAGCCCCTTCCCACTGCACCAAGGCTGTGCAAGGTGTCACACCACAGACACTGGGTTCCAGAAACCTGCCCATAGACCAGGGACAGTTCCTGATCCCCCTGTCTGGGTGCCCCCCAAACAGTTCAAGCCAAACAACTGTCTTCCATATCCAGAGGGCCTAGTCCAGTCCCACGGGGCCTCCACAGCCACCAGTCCACAGTTCATAGGCTTCCACTAGTGTGGCCGGTCATCTCTGCACGTCCTCCCATCATGATCTCCACTAGACAACGTAGTTTTTAAGGCATCTTTTTTCATGTATCCTATCTTTGAACAAAGACTCACGCTTTTCTTTTGGATAGTATTGAGACTGGGTGTAAGGAAGTGTTTTACTTTATGTCACAAAACCTAAAAGAGGTTTTAGCTAAACTACATTTGCTCTATTTTTAAATTTTCAATTAGTGACTTGATCAAGATATCTGAGATAGTTTTATTGGGTAGCTTTCCTGGAGTTCATCTATGTAGATCAGGCTGGTCTCACACTTGGGTTATACCTGCTACCTTCCAAGAGCTGGGATTACAGGCATGTGCCCAGGAAAATATTTATCTTCTAGTTATTTTAGATTCTAATATATGTCTCAATTAATGATTGTGTATTGCAGCAAATGTGAAATCTGCTAACAAATGTAGCTCCTTCTTATAAGTAGACAATCATTGGTCTGGATGTACCCTGTTCTTTAGTTGGAAGTTAGGATTTTCTAGTTTAGTTTACTTTAATTCATGATACATTTTCAGGCCTATGGAAGTATGGAGATATTATGTGTGCTTCAATGAAGCTATTATTACTTTTCTATAGCAGTAACAATGTACCAGGAAGGTCCAAACATTTATAAATTAAGGAATAAGTTTTCCTGAAGTCCCGGAATATGTTCTGCAACACAAGTCTTAAAAAGTCTTATTAATAAAAAGTGTCCAGAGCCAGAAATTGGCATGAGAGCTGAAAGATCAGAGAAACAAAACAAGCCAGCCACATTCTTACCTCTACAAAATCCTCAGCCTCAAGAACACAAGTCCTGTTTCCTCACACATCTTAAATACCTTTCTATGTCCTGCAATATTTCTTCCAGGGATTAAAGTTATGTGCCACCATGCCTGGCTCTGTTCCCAGTGTGGCCTTGAACTCACAGAGATCCCTCTGCCTCCCAGTGACAGGATTAAAGACGTGAGACGCCACTGCTTAATTTAGTGTCTGACTTTGTCCTCTGGTCCACAGGAAAGCTTTATTGGGATACACAGTATATTACCACAATATTCTTCTAGGCCACTGAGAGCAGGTTGTCCTCTTTATAGGGAATTCTCAGTGTCTTGCTTTATCACAGCACTAGACCTGCTTAGCCAGTTGGGCTTTTACAATCACTTTGGTGTTTGCTGTGAATGTAAGAACCCTGGGTTAAGAATGAGGTGAGCAGGAGATTATGCATAGTCAGTATCCAAGAGTGCCCTTGTCCCTAATTCAGCTGAGTAAAACTACATATGCAATCCAGGTGCCTGTTTTTATACTATTGCCTCTTTATGTTTTTAACCCAATCCATTATGTAGCCACTTTTGCACCACTTTTTTTCTTAGGAAATTTCTTACTAAAAGATGGTAGCTTTTATTTAAGGTTGCCTCTGTTTGTACTTCACCTACACATATGTGTGTGTACTGCTATCATTTCTGGTACCTATAGAGGCCAGAAGTAGGTGTCGGGTTCCCTGCAACTGGAATTAAAGATGGTTGTGAGCTTCTATTTGTATGCTGGAAATCAAACCCAGGTCCTCTAGAAAAGTAGCCATTGTTCTCAATTGTTGAGCCTTTGCTTTTGCCCTCATCTTCAGAAATCTGTTTGATTTTTGTCTCTGTTTGACATTATTGCTATTGTTTGTTTAGTTTAGTTTTTGAGACAGGCTCTCAGGTGGCCCAGACTGACCTTGACCTCATTTGCATTCTTGAACTTCTTATCCTTCTTCTATGTTTTAGGAAGTGCTGGGATTACAAGTGTGTGCCACAACCATAGCTGTGAAACATGTTTTTGGTAATGTGATTGCAGGGCAAATACTCCACTAACTAGCTACATCCCAAGCTCCTATTATAGTGCCTTAATAGCAATTAGAGATTTTCATGTGTGGTTTACAAACTATGCTCTAGGCTTCTGGTAGTCAGAGATTGTTACTGTATATTGTCCATCCCTAAAAATGCTGACACATTATGCTCTATAATTTTCATTCTTGAGAAACAAGATTTTGATTTAAACCAGTGGTTTATCTTGTTGGGATTTTATTCCTGAAGTGACTGAAGTTAACTGAGAGTCCCTTTGAATCAGAATAAAACTGAGAATGTCAGTATTACATTTGCAAACTTTGGCTTACCACACTTATACAGAAAAATGGACTTTTGAAAGTCAATCCGTGGAAAGCATAAAAGCTCTCCTCATTTAGCAAGGGCCTGGTGTCTGAAGGTCTCGGAGACTGACTTGACTGATTTATGTTGTAAAGCCCCTTGGCAGATGAGTCATTGTCTCTTTAGTCACATCTGATTTTCACTTGAAACGTGGTAAACCAAGTTGCCTTCTCTTTCACAATGTTTTCATTGAGTTCACTGATTTGAGTAGTTAGACCTGCCCTTAGTGATAGAGGAATGAGGTTATATTTGAGTGAATGTTAGAGGCTCTGCAATGGTTTCTTTTGAAGGAATATGAAATATTTTAAGAACTTGTATCAACATTCTTACTGTCCTGTTTTGTTGTTTTCCACTCTTGTTTTGAATCTTAATTTTGTAATAATGTTTACTTCTGAACAATCACCACACTGTCACCTTTCCAGTACTTTCTGTTGCAGATTTAAAAAACAAAACAAAACAACAAAAAACCACTTGTTTTCTGGGTTTAAGAAGCATTCATTTAGTTTATAGGTGCTAGGGTGATATATTATGTTGCAGTTGCTTTCCTTCTACCTAGGCTCATAACTGACCAAAAATCATGTTGAGAAATTCAGGGTTATTGTCTGTTTTGGTTTGATAGCCATACATTAGCCATCCTTTATATTTTTAGGATTTCATACATGAGTATATTGTAACTTGATCAAATCTGTCCCTATTTCCTCCCCTTCTGTGCCCTTGCCTCTTTTTGTTTTCTCTTCTCCACTTCACAGGATGCTTTTAGACTCACTGAGTCTACTTAATTCAAGGGAAGGAAAGGGTTTATTTGGACTACAGGTCCAGTTCACAGTCCAGCATGCAGGCAAGTTAGTCAGGAACTCAGGGCACAAGCCTAGAGGTAGGAACTGAAATAGAGACCCTGGAGGAATACTGCTTATTAGCTTGTTCTTCCTAATTTCTTCAGTTTTTTTCTTTATTTTTTCCCTTTTTAGTTGAAAATAGATTTTCATACAATATATTTTGATTATGGTCCTCCTGTCCCCAATTCCTCCCAGATCTTCCCCTCCCATCCAAATCAACACCCCATTCTCTCTCTCTCTCTCTCTCTCTCTCTCTCTCTCTCTCT
>CABHPP010130101.1:3682-25149 GCA_902168425.1 Peromyscus attwateri | reverse complement strand
AACACCCTATAATTGAAGTTTTTCTTCCCAAATAATTCTAGTTTATGCCACATTGAGGAAAAGCCAAACAGGACAAGGACCATGAGTTAAGAGCTACCCTAGGATTTGTAGTGAAAATAAAATCAAATAAAATATCAAAATATGTAAATAAATAAACACAATTAGTTTATCTTTTAGCATTATTCTTTTCAAATAATTTGACCCTCTTCCAAGACTTTGCAATATTTGGTTATGAAATCATCTAGTATTTCTCTCTTTTCTTAAGTTGGGCTTTTTACCAAGCTGGATAAGTTTGTTCAGAGGTGTAAAAGAGAGAAAGGTGCTTTCGTTGGGAGTAGGATCTGCTCCAGGTATCATACACTTTGATTGTTATTCCTAAATCATATCTCAGGATGACACCTGAGAAATGACACCCAAAGTTTTTCTCTTGCCCACTCATCAACATTGCACACCATACACAATTTGTATCTTCATATGAATATACATGCAAAATAAGGAGAATATTTAAAGTTTAGGAATAGCAAGAATTGAAAGTGTCTCAGAGTTTATTGATATGACTGGTTTTTTGTTCACTAGAGAGCAAGTTGAGTTTTGGAATTTAAGTGGGCTGATTAAAGTCTTAGGGAGGGAATAAGATTCAGAAATGCCATTTAAGGTAAGAGAGTTTGTAGGAAGGGTTGAGTGTAAATTAATGGAGCAGATGTTAGCTAGGTGTAATGGCTATAAGTACCAAAAGGTGTCCTATCATTAGGGAAGCGAAAGAACAAAAGCACACTACTTGTCCTGTTAATATAAGCACATGTGTTCAGTATTCTACTGTTTGCACACAGATTCCACAGTGCGTTTGTGGAGCCAGAGGACAGCTAGAGGGCATTTGTTTCTTTCTAACATATGGGTCTTGGGGATCAAACTAATCTTTAGCCTTGGTTGAGACAGCCTTTATGGTCTGAGGCAGCTCCTTAGTCCTCAAATTTTTTATAACTTTTATTTATTTGTCAGGGCTAATATGCATGTGTATCTAAGGATATGACTCAGATGGTCTTACCTGTCCATCCTTAATGCATTAAGCACACATTTGCCTGCCATCCTGGGACATAATGCAGTCCAGTATAACTTTCATTCAGATCTACAATATACAACTATGTAGACTGCTCTGGTTTTTACTATTTGTGTACTCATGTATAGGTGTCTTGGTGATCATGTGTACATACAAATATCCTTAGTGTTATCAGAATCAAGCTATTTTAAAATTATTGCTTATAACATAATTTTGCTGTAATTGTCCTCTCTAATCACAGTGTTCTATAGATCAGTGTGTACATACTTAAACATTTTTTCAAGAGAGTGAGTTCAATTTCTGTGTGTTAATTAAAAGCACCAATATTTGTTTCTGGTGTGCAGTGACATTAAGTGTACCACATTTGCTTCTCACTTTGGTCAAAAAATCTAAGATCTCTTCCTTGGATAATGTGCATTTTAATATTTCGTCATTACATAGTTAGAGCAACTACAGTAATATACTTATATTAATAGCAATGCTTTTTCTTTTTAACTTGTAAGGCACTTGAGCTACTATTTACAGAGGTACATTCTTTTGCTGCTCTGTATTTTTATGATAAAATGTAAGCAACATATAAAAACTACTGATAATGCAGTGATATTTATATCAAAGTATACACCTTTTCACTTATATTTATATATTTATAGCAAAGTATATACCTAGACCATCATTATGGAAACACCCTCTCAGAAGTAAGAATAAAAGACAATTCTGGATTTAGTCTGCCTTTGAGGTTTTATACAGGACTTGCAAGGGTGGCAGCATATTTTGATAGGTATTAAAATGTCTACCCAAGCACACTTCATATGTCCATTGGCTTGGAATATCTTTTCCCTACCCTTTAATAGGTGGTGATGTTTCTCTTTGATGTTGAGGTGTGTTCCTTGTATGCAGCAGAAAGATGGAACCTGTTTTCATATTCAGTTAATCTGTATCTTATTATTGGGTAATTGAGACCATTTTTATTGAGAGATATCAATGACCAATGATTGTTGAGAGATAGAAAGAGAGATACGAGAGAGGGAGAGGTACATGCATACATATATACAGACAGACACACACACAGACACACAGACACACAGACAGAGAGTGTTAGTTTCCCTTCTTTTGGCTTTGCTGTTGTGAGATTATTTATTTCTGTGTTTTCATTGGTGTAGTTACCCTCGATGGGTTAGAGTTTTCCTTCTATGTAGCACTCTCTGTAGGGCTGGATTTGTAGACAGACACTGTTTAAATATGATTTAACATGGAATATCATCAGTGGTAATTGAAAATTTTGCTGGGTATAGTAGTCTGTGTTGGCCTCTCTCTGGTCTTTTAGAATCTGTATCACATGTGTCCAGGCCCTTCTGGCTTTTAGAGTCTCCATTGAGAAATGAAGTGTAATTCTAATAGGTATGCCTTTATTTATTACTTGGTGTTCTTCTCTTGCAGCTTTATTTTATTTTATTTTATTTTATTTTATTTTATTTTTGGTTTTTCGAGACAGGGTTTCTCTGTGTAGCTTTGTGCCTTTCCTGGATCTTGCTCTGTAGACCAGGCTGGCCTCAAACTCACAAAGATCTGCCTGCCTCTGCCTCCAGAGTGCTGGGATTAAAGGTGGGTGCCACCACCACCCGGCTTCTCTTGCAGCTTTTAATGTACTTTCTTTGTCCTGTATTTTTAGTGTTTAGATTATTATGTGGTGAGGGGACTTTTTTGTTTTTGTTTTGGGTCCAATCTATTTGGTATTATGTATGCTTCTTTTACTTTGATAGGCCTCTCCTCATTTAGGTTAGGGACATTTTCTTCTATTATTTTGTTGATCATATTCTCTTGCCTTTGACCTGAGTTTCTCTTTTTCCTCGATTCTTTATTATTTTTTATTTGTTCTTTAGTAATATCAGAGATTTCCTGGATTTTTTGTTTCAGTAATTTTTTAATTAAATATTTTCTTTGACTGATATATCCATTTCTTTTATCTTATTTTCAATGCCTGATATTCTTTTTTCCATCTCTTCTATTTTGGTGGTGAAGCTTGCCTATGTAGTTCCTGTTTGCATTCCTGAACTTTTCATTTCCAGAATTTCCTCACTTTGTATTTTCTTGTTTTTAAAGTTTTTTTTAAAGATTTATTTAGTTATTTATTATATATACAGTGTTCTGCCTGTGTATGTCTGCCTACAGGCCAGAAGAGTGCACCAAATGTCATTATGCATGTTTGTGAGCCACTATATGGTTGCTGGGAATTTAACTCAGGACCTCTAGAAGAATATCCAGTGCTCTTAACCACAGATCCATCTCTCCAGGCCCCTTTTGTGTTTTCTTTATTGTTACTATTTCCGTTTTCAGGTTTGGACAGATTTATTAATTTCTTTCGACTATTTGTTTCCTTTCTCTTGTCTCTATTGAAAGGACTTTGCCATGCTCTATGACACAAGCATATGGTGTCATCATCAATAGGTTCTTATCAAATTTTTGAGGATAACAAAGAGCAATAGCAATGCAGTGTAATGTTTGAGGAAATTTTGGGACCCATTTGGCAAGAACTCCAAAGAAGTAGCTTATACATGGCACAGAATTTTTATTTATTTCTCTCTGCTGTCCAGTAAGAGCATTGTTGTTCCGTCTCAGAGTACCTCTGTTTTAATTCTGTATCTCTCTCTCCCCTCTCTCTATTCCTCTTTCTATGTGTGTGTTTGTCTCTCTGTTTGTGAGTGTTATGTTTGTGGTAGTATAGTAAATTTCCATGACTTTTTCAAAAGGTCTTTGGTTTTATTTATCTCTTTCCCTTCTCCCTTCCTTGCTCTACCCCCACCCTGACCCCTCATTCCAGTTTAACCCTCCTTGGTCTCTCTTTCCCTTTGTATCTGTGCATTGTATTTCCCCTCTCTCCATAGCCATTCCCATGGCATGTGATTAATTTCATGAACTCTATGGCTATTACAATTGAAACATATATCTGAAGATTTAACACCAGCCTCCACAGTAACAGAAAATATGCAATGTTTATCTTCTTTGGTTTTGGTTGCCTTATTGAAAATAACCCTTTCTACCTCTTCATGTTTAGTTGTGAATTCTTTGGTTTCAGTTTTCTCAATATCTGAATAACATTAACTTGTATGACTATAACACTTTTCATTATTCATTCATCAGTTGATGCAATTCTAGGGTGTTTTCATTTCCTGTACATTCATTGAAAATATAATCAAAATGAATGTGGATTAGCAGATATCCCTAGAATTGGATATGGACTTTCTTCTGTATATATATGGGAGTGGTTCTCCTGAGTCTTATGGTATCTAAAGTCACCTTTTGAGGAATCTCCATACTGATTTTTAAAATGTTTGCACCAGTTTGCATTCCATCAATCACTGAAATGGAGTTCTGTTTTCTGTACATCAATGCCAGACCTTGTCATTTTTTTTTTAATTTTAGTCTTTCTGACTTCAGTGAGATAAAATCAGAGAGAAGTTGTAATTTGCATTTTCCTTGAGGCTAATATGTTCAACACTTTTAAATGTTTGTCAGCCACTTGTATTTCATTTTCTGAGAAATCTCCATTTAGCTCTTGGCCCATGATTATTATTTAATACATAAACACATAACTTCTTTCCCCCTCATCTCTCCAATCACTTCATGTCTCTGTGGTGTTATATTACTTTAGTGGTGTAAGGATGTGTTACATTTGTTTATGCTGCATTTGGTATTTCTTCTATTTATATGATTTCAGGGCAGACCACTTTGTATTGGATAATCAATTAGGAGACTCATCCCTGGGAAAATACAATTCTCCCTCTCTCAATAGTCATTTGTTTCCTGTAGTACTCTGTCTAGTGAGAGAGTGTCATTTGAGCCACCTCCTAAACCTTCTGTGTTAGTGTGTCTACTGGCAATGTTTTTTCCTTCACCTGAGATCTTCCTGCAGGTCTCAGGGTCTGTCTACCTTGCCAGTTGTGGCTTTGGCTTCCTACCTCCTATATGGTTCCTGTTCTGTTCTCCTCTTCCACACATGGAAGTCAACAAAGGCTGATGACAAATCCCAGAGAGGGGCAGGTCATAGTGCTGTTGCTGTATCTGTTAGGATTGGCAGGATGCTGGCAACAGCCCTGCAACAGCTTGTCATGGTCACATAGGTGAGAACCTGCTATACAGAAAGTGAGGCAAATGTCCACTTCCCTACCCGTTTTTAGGACTTTCCTTCCACCAAGTTGCTTTCTGAATTTTATCCTTTAAGCCAGTCTTCAAACCCTTCCTTGAGCCCAAATGCCTTCCAAAGAATTCCTGGTGACCAGCTGCTTTACAGAGCTTCCCATGGGATACCCCATTGTCTTCTGACAAGTGCTCCTGGGAAAGGATGGGTGATCCTCATAGGTGAGCTCCATGGTAAAACTGGAAACATTTTAAGGTAAACAAACTCATAACTGTTGTTTTGAGTCATTTACTATTTTGTATTTAAAAAATAGTTATATTGTTTATTATTAGAATTGTGGATCTTATTGATATTATGAATTGTTGCTGTTTCCATAGATTGTGGTTTGGGTCTGTTGGTAAGAGTTGTGGTAACTGCAGGCAGAATAACAAAGAACTGGCAAACAACTGACAACACATCTGGAAAGGAAGTGGGGGAAAGAGTAATGTCATAAGCAAGAAGGCAGATTTGTGTAATTTGTGCAATGAAAGTTATATTTTATTATGCTGGTGGACATCATACAAGGTTCACACTCTCAATTCCTAATTAAGGTCCTAAGCCTCCTTCCTCAAGGCCACTCACCTGCACTGAGTATGTTAGCTGAAGGTCAGGTCTAGTCTCTAACAGACATCTGTTTTGAGTGTCAGGATCCTGGGGGAGACTTTCCAGCTGCTGAGCAGATCAAGGTGGTGTCTCTCCAGATGTACAGAGAAGAGCATTGCTTGTGGTTTCAGCATATATACTGTCCAGTGGGTGTCATGGGCTTCTAGGACTGTGTTTGCTTCTCTTGAGTGAGTGATGTCAATGGGTTCTGCTTATCAGGTATAGGCTTGCGTATAGTGTTGTTACTGACTAAGCTATTTTTACATGTTAAATCCTTTTCTTACTGGGCTTTATACAATTAAGCTTCTGATTCACATATATGGTTGACCATGAATACCAAATAAGACACCAAGCTGCCTTAGAATTAGAAATGATTTGGCTTTTCATTATGCACCTCAAGAAATGGGAAAAGTCAAAGTTTAACCTATAAAAGTTATTGGAAACAAAGTTACTAAAGCAGGCATCTCAGAAAGCATGCCTGGTATTAAAGAAGTGCCTCACTAGCCTCCCTATCCAATTCAAGGACAAGGAGCAACCTTGTCATTATTCCCACATTGGGTTAATGGAACCTGAATACCTCATGTAATCTATCATGGGGCCTTAGGTGGGTCCCGCCAAATATTTCATGGTTCAATAAATTGTGGTGTAGAAACAAACTTATACTTTTAGTCTTTCTCAATAGTATGGGTTCACTGTTTCCTCACATGGGAGGACATATCATACTTCCTTGTGAACAGTAATAATTCATATCTGGGATAGCCTGGAAGTAACTGACCCCTCATAAGCTCATAGGGAGTGGCACTATTACTAGGTATAGCTGTGTTGCAATAGGTATGACCTTGTTGGAGGAAGTGTGTCACTGTGGGGGTGGGCTTTTTGGTCTCATAGGCTCAAACCATGTCCAGTGTCCAAGACCATTTCCTGTTGCTTGTGTGTCAAGATGTACAATGCTCAGCTCCTTCTCCAGAACCATGTCTGCCTGCACACCACCATGTTGCACCATGATGATAATGAACAACACCTCTGAAAATATAAGCCACCTCAATTAAATGATTTTACTTTATTAGAATTGCCATGGTCATGGTGTCTCTTCACAGGAATAAAAACCCTAACTAAGGCAGTACATGCTTCATTACCCTTTAGAGAGGAAATATTATGAGAAACACTGCTAATTTTACTTTTGATAGAATCACATTATGTATAGACTTGTGTAGTTGCTCATGTGTTATTAATAGAAATTCTAGTAATCCACTGTAGTTATTCTTAATTTCCTGTAACATGCAATAACAGCTATTTAACTCATTGTGTTGATAATACAATAAATAATAGCACAATTGTGTGTCAACAACCTTCTTTTATTTTTTGATCCCAGTAAAATTAAAAAAAAAAGTGGTATTCCAAAAAATTCAATACAATACTTGGAAAATTTCTAACTATTTTAGAAAAATATTCTTAAAAATTCATTGGCTTACTGGTAGTTGGAATATTTACTTTAATGGATATTATTTCAGCTTCCACAGATGGAGTCTTAGCATTAAAACAAACTGCAAAAACCTCAACTTGCAAATAAAGTAGTCAAAATGTTTCTAAATAAAAAAAAAGTTAAGAAAAAGTTTAAGAAAAGATGGACAATGAATTCATGTACTGATTGTATGGAGGAAAACAACCTGGAAATGTAAACAATATAAAAAATTTTCCACTTCCAGTTCTCATGAAATTTTTGTAAATATAAAGACAATTAGGGGCTGGAGTGATGGCTCAGAGGTTAAGAGCACTGGCTACTGGTTGCTCTTTCAGAAGTCCTGAGTTCACCAACCAAATCGTGGCTCACAACCATGTATAATGAGATCTTCTCTTCAGTATAATTGCCCTCTTCTGGTGAGTAGGCATACATGCAGACAGAACACTGTATATATAATTTTTTTTAAAGGCAATTGTTTGGAATCTCCCTCTTATATAGAAAATTGTCCTGCTTTGAATATTCAGCCAATGGTATAGAATGAAATGTTTACTGGTATATTTAAAAATACTCAATATATATTATTCATTATAATATACAGTGTGAGTTTTAGGCTAGCTGGAGATTTCTAATGTCTCAAACAAGAAAACAAAATTATATTCAACTTTATTTGTGAGTGTGTGTGTTTTATTGAGAAATGTCTTGCTATCACATTCCCTATGTAGAACAAACTGGCTTGAATTCAAGGAGATCTGCCTGGCTATCCTTCTTTGCTAATTTAATTTCTGTGAATGATTTGACAGGGACCAGTGACTTACACCTGAAATGACTTTAAAAGACATTGTGCTTAACCTCTTGACCCCTGCTGAGGTTCAAGCTGGAACACTTGAGTGAATTTCGGAAAAGGATTTTAGGATGAGTCAATACAAATCAGAGTTGCAATTTTATTTTGAGACAGTATCTCTCTATGTATCTCTGGCTATCCTTGATCTCAGAATGTGAATGAAGTTGGCCCCAAACTCCCAGAACTCTGCCTGCCTATGCCACTCAAGTATTGGAAGAAAAGATGTATGCCATATCATCCAATTGTAATTTTATTATTTATTCACTTATGACTGTTTGTATGTATGTGCTCACTTATATATGGGAAGGTGCATGTGTGTCATGGCTTGGGTGTAAAAGTCAGAGAACAATTTTGGGTGCTGGTCCTTTCCCTTCAGCGTGTTTGAGACAGGGTCTCTAGTTTGCTATCACATGTAAATAGGCTTGCAGGATTTCTTCTGCCTGCCTTTTATCTTGCCTTAAAGCACTGGATTATAGGCATGCACTGTTTTATTATAACTGTCTTTATAATGTAAAAGTAAAGGGATAATTGCAAGGTGAGTAGTTTTTCTGCTATACCATTTTCACAGCCCTAAAGTTTATTAAGTAGAGATTTTGCAGTGAGTCTGTTTTCAGTTACAGTCTCACTTTCTAATCCTGTCTGGCCTGGAACTCACTATGTGGTAGATAGTCTAGCCTGGAACTTGCAGAGGTCCATGTGCCTCTACCTCTTGTGATGACACCAAGGTAAAAAGAGATGTTTATCATAGTTTTAGCATAGATATTAGGAGAAAGAAAGAATAGTGGGAAAGTGTGGTCTTGTGAAGGAGAGCCACACTTAAGAATTGATACAGAGCATTGTTACTGTTTTGGTTACTCTGTAAGTTCCATTTCAGTGAGTTCATAGGGAGCCCCTCTCTTTATGTTTTTGTGTCTCTCTGTCTTTCTTCCTCTCCTTTTCTTTCGTAACAAGATTATCAGTCAGTTCCTGGGGAGGTTTGGGTGGGATTCTGATTTAATAAGGTAAAAGCATGGGTCAGAAGAGTTCTGCACTGTGCCTTACTCTACATGAGGTTCATAATTCTGCCCTGGCAATCTTCAGAAAATTGTTGCTTACATCTGGGGAAGGAATAAGCCCATACCCAAAAGGTTTTATATACTTTGGCCTCAAACATGGCTCATTGATACTTGATATACCACTAAAAAAGGGAATGTCTTCTCTACCTACCCAGGAAATTTTATTAGTTTTGTGTGATGGTTAATATTGATTTTCAACCTGATAAGATCTAGAATCATGTCGATGTAATTGTCTTATTAAATAAGGAACACATAGCCAAATGCCGAGTTAAAAGCCCAAGAGGTCAGAGCAGTAGCTAAGAGCTAAGACTTAAAACCGCCTCCTTACTCTTTGCTGCTGCTGCTGTCCTTCCCCTGAGAAAAAAGCTACTTCCTGTGTATCTGTCATTTTATTGACTTTCTGTTCTGCCTTCTCATTGGTTGTAAACCCAACCACATGACCTCCTCATCACTGCCTGTCTATACAGACCTCCAGGTCTTCTATGGTTGGTATTAAGTTTAAAGACATGTGTCTCCATGCTGGTGGTGTCCTTGAACACACAGAGATCTGCCTGTCATGTGATCAGGATTAAGGGCATGTGCTACCACAGCCAGACTTCTGCTATGGCTTGCTATTAGCTCTGACCCCCAGGCAGCTTTATTTATTAACATACAAATAAAATCACATTTCAACACAAATAAAATATCACCATAGAATCAGCCAAGTGACGCTTCTCCAGGCACACCTTTGAGGGCTTATCTAGATCATGTTATTCTCTGGGTTTTGCTTATGAGAGATTAGCTTGTGTATTAGCAATTGTATACATTGCAATGAGAAGACTCTTCTCCCTTCCAGAAGTGATATCACCATTTCATTCCATGGTCTTGTTATTTGATTATGGATCAACATTTATCACTCTCTGGTTCCTGACTGTGGGTACAATGTGATGAAACACCATTACCTGCCACTGTGGTTGCTTTTTCTTTTTTTTTTTTTTTTTTGGTTTTCTCGAGACAGGGTTTCTCTGTGTTGTGTTGGTGCCTGTCCTGGATCTCACTCTGTAACCTCCAGAGTGCTGGGGTTAAAGGTGTGCGCTACCACCGCCGGATTATGATTGCTTTTTATGAACTTTTTCACTCACTTTTAAAATTTTACGTTTTGTGTGTCCACATGTTCATACCATGATACTCAGTAAAGTTGTATAAAAGTCACCCAAACCTGTCATGGTGTCCCAACCCCCTGCTCACAAAACATCCAAGGAAAAGGCTGGAGTTCTAAAGGTTCAACATCATCCAAGGACTGATTGCACAAAGGGTTATGGAGGCAGGTCTGCAGGAGCAGGTGAGACTATGATGGGCCCAGACAACTGTAATGTGGGACACTGAGGCAAGAGGCCAGGTAATATTTATTAAGGACTGAGATCTATAAAGTACTCTCACAACACACAACAAGGTAGACACTGCTGCTGATCCAGCTGTCATTTTCCTGCCATTCTGCCCAAGGGTGATAGGAACCAAACTGCAAGCCATGTTTCTTCATAGCTTGCCTCTGCTCCAAATACCCAAGAGAGCTTGTGACCTCTGAAGCACAGTTATTAAGCTGTCATGTATCCTTGAGAATACCATGCCCATAAAGCCAACACAATCCATCCAAATAGTCATTGGGCTGAATGGCAGAATTCCCACAACACAACTGTCCCTTGTTGTCTTCCCTAGACCAGAGCAAGCCTGTGGGCCTCTAGACAACCTCACCCCCTACGGTATCTTCTTCCATGAGGCCTGTGAATCCCAACATCACGGCAGTTGCCTTGAAATCCAAGATCACAACATTTCTACAGTGGTAGGGTCTCAGGATGCGTGGGGCTAGGGGATGGGGAGGAGACTTTCCCAGGCCAATGATTGGATGGGGCCAACATCTTTCTGCCCTCTCCCTGCTCAAATCTCAGTGTACTTATCACTTGACAGAGGGTAAGCCAAGGAGGTTTGAGAAACAAATATTAATTACAAGGCTGGGAATAGGAGCAGTTCTTCAGGCTCCGCCCAGTACACCATCTCCAGGAGATCGTGACTGGGTGACTCAGATAGTAGAGTCTCCAGGGATCTGATAGTAGAATTCAGTGACCTGGTAGCAGTTCCAGTGTCCGGGCCACTCAGGTCCTCTCCTGTCTCTCCCTGTCCTTTCCCATCTCCTTCAAGTCTGCTCTTGTCTACTGGGTCTCCTTTTCCCCTTTGCATCCTCTCAAATTCAGTAAGTTGTCAGGTTAAGAGTAGAATCAAAACCCAGTAAGCTGCAGGAGTAGAAACTGCCCTTGCTTGTTATGTGGATAGAGCCCAGACCATTTGGGAGGTTGCTGGGGTTCTTCTGTTTCAGTGTCTTGACTGCCAATCCAAGATTGAAGGGCCATGGAGAGCTGCTGATCCTGTAACAGATTTGAAACACTTTCAGAGAGGACACTGCTTATAGTGGACACCTTCAGGTAGATTCTAGAATCATGAGATAACCAAGTACAGGTATGGAATAGAACTGGCATGGTAGGAAAGCTGTGTGTTGTAGGGTTGGCAAAGCCTGAAACCTGGAGCTTTCCCAGTCTATGAAAGGCCAGAATATCATTAAGAGTCGCAGAATTGGCACAATATGATACAGGAAGCTGTTAAGTTTCCTTAAACGGGATTGATTCTTTGCTGTAGCACAAATCTGAAAAGGTCTTATTAATAAAATCACTCGGGAGCCAGGTATTGGGGTGAACGCTGAAAGATCAGAGAAACAGAATAAGCTACATCCAATCTCACTTTGCCAGCTTCTCAGCTGATCTTGTTTCCTCAAACTGGAAGCCTCTGCATCCTCACCGGAATAGATTTCAGCTGAACTGCTGCTAAAGGCCTAAAAGCTTTAAGAATCCTCTAGTTCCTCGTCCTCATGCCTTATATACCTTTCTGCTTTCTGCCATCACTTCCTGGGATTAAAGGCGTGTGTCACCATGCCTCGCTGTTTCCAGTGTGGCTTTGAACTCAGAGATCCAGACGGATCTCTGCCTCTGGAATGCTAGGAATAAAGGCATGTGTGCTACCGCTGCCTAAACCTATGTTTAATATGGTGGCTGTTCTGTTCTCTGATGCCCAGATAAGTTTATTGGGGTGCACAATATATCAACCACAATTTCCTATGCTCTTGTTCTTTTGTTTTTGAAAAGAGTGGGCTGTTACTCATTTTTCTTCACAGAATATATATTCAAGAAACTATAGACTCCTTCAATGTTGGAATTTTTAAAGACTATGGGATTTAAGAAGTTGAAAGTGTTTTATGTTATGATTAACATGAGATTTTGGGGACCATGGATGGAAATGTCTTGTTTGATAGGGATGTACAATAAAATTATGAGTCAAATGAATATTTTTCCCCAAAGTTACTTTGGGCCAGGTTATTTTATCAGTTTAATAGAAATGAGACTACTCCACTGCTCTGTTTGCTGCTCAAAATGAAAAGAACCTGGATATCAATTCATGGACATCTGCAAGACCTCCTAATAGGGATTCACAATATGCCCCCATGGTTGGGCATGATTGTGCAAGCCCAGCGGACCTAGATACTTCTGCCTAGCCATTTCCGGGTCAAAACGTCTCATGTGACCAGGACCCCATGGCTTTGTGTGGTTGTGTAAAGCGTGAAGTGCAACCATGTGATCTACGCGCATGCATGGAATAGCCATATGGGCCTGTGTGCGCAGGCGCTGCCCAGCCTTTATAAGCCGGCACCATGTTTCCAACTTCATTTTTATTCATGTCTTTTCACAGGCCTGTCATGTCTGTCTCTCTTTCCTATCTTAATAAAACTCTTGTTCTTGGATTCTGTCGTGTTTCGTGACATTTCCTCACAGGGTAAGAGTACCGCTAAATAACTAACACCTCCTACTGTAACATACCTTTTTTTTTTTTTTTTTTTTTCTTCGAGACAGGGTTTCTCTGTGTAGCTTTGCGCCTTTCCTGGAGCTCACTTGGTAGCCCAGGCTGGCCTCGAACTCACAGAGATCCGCCTGCCTCTGCCTCCCGAGTGCTGGGATTAAAGGCGTGCGCCACCAACGCCCGGCTGTAACATACTTTTAATACTGATCTTTGACATACAAGTTTGAGTCCTCTTCTGTATCACTAATGTATAATTTCTTTACTGCTCTCTATTATATCATCAGCCCTGTAACCGTATACATACATACAACCAGCAAAAAACAGACTCAGCAGGTTGTCTTCATATATTTCAGCATACTCATTCATACATAACTTACAGGGAAGAAGTGGGAAGGGAAGTATTTCAGAGGGGATAGAATGAAGATAAAATGGGTAATGTGGTATAATATCTTTTAAATAAAATGTGTAAAATAAATGTTAATTATAAAGGGGGGGCTAGAGAGATGGCTCGGCAATTAATAACACTGCATATTGTTATAGAGAACCCAGTTTCTAGTCCTAGAACCCACGTGGTAGCTAACCATTTGCTGTAACTCCAGTCCAGGCATCCTCTGACTTCTTCTGGCCTCTATAGGTACTGTGCACAGACATATGCAGGCAAAACACTCACAAAACTAAAATTAAAAGTAGCATTGAAAAAAAGAAAAGAGTGGAATTCTCTTCAGTGATGTCACAGGCCTAGGGGAGCCAGCAGCCAGGGATAGTTAAAATGACCTCCTTGCTTTGCATGGAAGAAGCTGTGGCCTTCTGATTCAGCCTGCACAGAGGCAAATTCAGCCTTGTTTTGAGCTCAAAATTGCTCAACAGAACCATCCAAGTAAGAGCGGTGACCACAGTACTGATAGGTGGCTTTTCCTTGATGTTTTCTGTATTTGTGTTCACTGCCTTTTTGTGTGTGAAAATTGTGGCATTGATACATCTATCTTTTAGGTGAAACATCATGATTTTCAGGTATTCTAGGCACCAAAGCAATATAATTTCACTGTGCCATTTCCTTGATTTTCAGCTAAGACTTTGTGGTTGCAAGATGAACATGCCAGAGGCATTTCTTTCTATCATTTTCATGATTTATATCTGTTCCTGCATGACTTTGAGTTAAAAATGTCTCTTGACTAATACTGCTGTGTTTTGTTGTTTTTCACCTGCCCACTGAGGAAATTGTTCTAGTTAACAATACTGTTCATAGATGCATTCTTCCTTGCTCAATTTCTCTCTAAGTATTCAACTTATTGCGAAAACTTCACTTCTTACTATTAAATTGCCAAGAGATTGAAATGAATTTCAGAAAAAAACTCCTAAAGCAATGGAGCCATCATCCAGCCTTTTGGTGGGAGAAGGACTGATCATCTGCTTTATGATCTGGTTTCTGCTTTTCTCTCCTGGTTTTCTGAAGTCCTTGTTGAAATGTTCACAATACGCCCCAAGGTCAGACATGTTTGTGCATGCCTGGTGGACACACCCGCCCAGTTAGCCCCAGGTCAGGATAAGCATTTCCGGCTCAAGGCGTCTGGTAACCAAGCCGACCGGCCCGGACACATCCGCCTGGCGAACTCCAGGTTAACAGCCATTTCCGGGTCAAGGCGTCTCGCGTGACCGGGATCCGTGATGTCACGTAGCCACGCAGGCGCGCAGCATGGCTACGTCATTACGCCTACCTGGGCACACCCCGCCTTATAAAGAGCCGCCATGACTGGCCTAACTCTCTTCCTCACACGTGCTTTCTCCCGCGCGGGCACTCACTTCTTTCTGTTCTCTCAATAAACTCTATCAGCGGATTCTGTCGTGTTTCGTGACATTTCCTTGCAAAGGTAACAGCGCAAATAACTAACACTTGTGACAACTAACTAGGTAAAAAGTACTTCAGTTCACCTCTGCTCAATGTGAAGGCACAGAACAAACATTTTCTGTTGCGTCCTAAAATTTCTCTTCAATTGTTAATATTCTGGACACTCTTGCACCTGGAGGAGAGGAGACTTACTTCACTCCACATTGTTCATTTGGCTGTGTAATCTAACCACCTTGTGTCTAGAAGGAGGAAGGGGAAGTGCCTGCAGAGTGTAGGAAGCTAACAGGGTCAGCTTTTGGAGTCAGGGGGAAGTGCTATTGAAATGCAAATCTCTGTGGATGTGGAAAAGGCATTGTTCTGTTGTGGAAGACTGGGCCAGGAATCACTCTGCTGTGTTCTGTAAGCACACTGTAACCCTCAGGGAGGTACTCTTGTCACTCAGGCCTCAGAAGCCAGTTAGGGACTCTAGTCTGACCTGCCAGTGAGACGTGGTCCAGGGCTCTTCTGGGTGCCATGCAGCAGGCTTGACTTTGTAGCAGAACAGGCACCAATGGCTTTGTGTGCTGTTCTGTGAGCACTGCTGCAGGGAGCTGTGAAGGGAGCCTAGGTGAACTGGGAAGCCACTAGATGGAGAGGGAGTGCCATCTGTCCCCAGATAGGGAAGGGCAACTGGTGAGCTCAGAGACAGGTGTGCCTGGTTTTCACTAGGGTTTAATGGAACCCTGTGGCCAATTCAGAGTCTTGTGAGGTCTCATGTGTTCCTCGCACCTCCCTGGGTGCAGGTGCCTGCCCCTGTTTAACTTTGCTGCATTTGTGGAGAGCATTGGGAGCAGGGAGCTGCTTGTAGAAACACCTTTTTACTCAAAGTCCATATGCTTTTGGTGAATCCATGGAAGGGAGGTGACCAAATTTGGAGATGCCTTGTTTCTCCAGTATCTTTTAGACATTTGGCACTTTGAATTTAATGTTTACTTATAAAATGCATTTATAGTTAATTTTGTGGAGGTTGTGAAAACCATCTCATGTGTTAGTTAGCATTCCACTATGAAGCTGTGATATGGAAGCATTTGCCAATAAAGCATTTGCCAATGCTTAGGAGTTAACAAGGCTCAAAAAGTACAATTTAGTTCAGTGAAAGTTACCTCTATAAAGATAAGTAATATAGGAAAGGTTTTTGGGCCCTGATAAGACTCTCTGCCAATGCAGCAATCCAAATCAAACAAAATCAGACCTAATTAGAAAAGGCCCTGGAAGCATTTCCAGTGGTTCTCTGGTCCCCCAGAGAGGAAATGGGATGAGAGACCAGAAAACCACGTGTCTGGAATGCAGTTTAAAAACTGTATGGGAGTGGTCTTGAGCATCTCCCGGGGAGAAGCCATGTTTGGCGGACTTTGAGAAGGTGGGTTTGCTGAAAGAGATGGGGGAGGGGAGTTGAGGTGGACCTTCCACCACAACATTTCAGACTCTTTGGGTATAGGGATGTTAGGGTGCCAGGGGCTGAGGTGGAGCTTCCACCAGAACAGTATTTTAACCAGGACTGTTAGAGATTAGGATGTTATGACATACATTTATTCACCAGGATTGTCTTGAAATTTGACTTTACAACCAGACAATAGGCGCATCCCTACATCAAGCAACAGGTCTCAAACACACTGCTCAAAGAGGCATTACAGGATCACAATCAACCTTAAGGCATTTTGTGTCATAAAATTCCACTTTTCTTCTTCCAAAAAGAATCATTCTAAGAGATGGGCAAATGACACCAGGTCACAACTATTTGAAAAGTAAAACATTATTGTGATAAGGACTGACCTAATCAAAGAAAATTTAATTTAGGCCCTCAGGTAGGGAGTAGGAACATTCTTGGGAGAGCAAATAACAGCCTTGCTAGGCCTTGGGAGCTTTCCCTAAGGATCTGAAGTACTGACAATAAAACAGGGCCCTTCTCTAAAGCCAGGAATATGTTTGGGAGAGCTGGTAATGGTCTGGAGCTAGGGCCTTTTGTATGGGTTGCTTCAGATCTTGAGACCCCCAACTCTTCCCACCACAAAGGAATATGATTATCAATCCCAAGGCAACTGTGGGCTTAGTAATGTTCTTGAGATAACCTGTGATCCCCTTGTGCAGCATTGTTTGATTAGCCTCCTCCTGATTTTGTCCCATTGTGTGATAGTTTCTGCTGACTTCATAGAAGTCATCCATTTCCTTCCATTCCCTCCCCCACACTGGAAGTAGTATCCAGGATGCTATTCTGCATAAGAATCTTACTTGGTATGCAACATAGCTTGTGCAAGACCTCTCCAAATGAGCTTTTGGCTTTTTTTACTTTCTACTTTTCCTATCTTTCTCATCCCCTGGCACCTTCACCTCAGGCCCCTGTCACTGAAGAATGACCTGTTGTATCAGGTCACTGGTGTACTTAAGAAGTAATTATGGGAATATCTCTGCTCCTTAAGTCTCCCATCTGCTAAGTGGTGAGACTTGTGATCTCCTCTTCATATTTAAATTGTTCAAAGTGCAACCTTGAGCCTGAACCTAAAAGAAAGTTAAGGATGACAGCATATGTAGAATGCAAATCTGTCTAGGCTGTCTTCTCTTTGAGCGTTAGGTTTGCATTGTATCAGTAAAGTGATTCTTATTAATCTTGTATGTATGTGGAGTAATTTCTCCCTTAGATGGCATATTAATTTTAGAACAGCTGCATTTTCAGCCTTTTAGAAAAATGTTTCTGAGATAAGCTCTCCTATGTTGACTCAGGTGGCCTTGATTCCAGCCTGTTGCTCTCCTGGGCAATGACCTTGCTGTCCTCTACATTACACCTTCAACATTTTTAAATTAAAGGACTGTACTACCTCAGAGTTTAAAAATTTTTCCATCTGAGTCATATACTAGACTCTCCATTGTGGTCACAGGAAAAGGATTTGCATGTGGAGCATGGCTTCTACATTCAGATCAGATGAGGAGGAATCGTTTGTTTTGCTCACTGCAGGGAGAAATAGGGCAGGTGATCAACAGCTGGACTCACCATTATGAATAAGGTCCTGATTGTGGGAGGAGCAGTGATTTTATCGTTTCCCAGCATCTTTTAATCAATATCATGTGAATGAACACAAACCAGATTATTGCCATCTAATGATATTGTTGTTTCTCTGGAAAATGATGGATCTTTACCAATTTTTGAATTAAGAAAATTTTCTATATTATATTATGAGTTCCTTGGGGTTTTTTTTTTCCATATGTGAACTTTCCTTGGAGAGACAGTTTTAGCTTTCTTTTCTTTATCTTAGAGGCTTGCCTATCCTTATTTCTAGGCATATGGGTTGTTGCTATCTTCATATTTGATTTTTTTTCTGATTAAGTGATTGATATGGTTAATACATTGGTTTGGGGTTTCTAAAACCTTCTGAGATATTATTGTCTCTGTGTCTTACATAATTAGGTTTAGCTGTCAACACGACATGGCCTAGAGTCATCTGAGTGGACATCAGTTGAGGGTGTGCCCAGATGAGAATTGTTAGTTACTATGTCTGTGAGAAATTTTGTTGATTGACGAATAATATAGGAAGGCTCTTCCATTGAGCATGGCAATATCCATTAGCAAGTGGGCCTAGGCTGGATAAGAGAGCTAGCTGGGCACAAGACTGTGACCAAGCGTGAGAGAAAGCTAGTAAAAATGTTTCCCCATGGATTTTGCCTTCAGTTGCTAACTTGAGTTTCTATTCTAAGCTCCCACAGTGATGGGTTGTTATCTGGCAATTTCAGCCAAATAAAACTGTTCATTACCTAAGATGCTTTTGGTTGGAAAATTTAATCACAGCAAGAAACAAATGAGTTAGAACAAAACATGGGGCACAGAAAATGATTTTATTGCTGCATAGGACCTAGGATTGATGACTTTTGGAGGAATGTTGAAGATAGAACTTTAGATGGCAAAAGCCATAGAAAGCAGTACCCAGAGCTTAACTGGCAGTTCTTGTAGGACTAAGAAGATGGGAGTATTGAGAGCAATGTAGACAGTGAAGATCAGGGTCATAGGATTTCAGTGGGAATTAGACTATATGAAAAATTTAGCCGGAGGTCATTTGTATAATATTTTGGCCACCAATCATTCTTACTTTCTCCTTTCCCAGAGAAAATGAGTAAGCCAGAATTAAAAAGTAGTGGGCTGATTTCCTAGACAAAATATTGATCTTGTCAGATGGTTATTATTGGTGACTCATTCAGCTCTCCAGTGAACAAAAAACAAAGAATGGAACAAAAAAAAATTATGCTTTTTTAGAGAAAAGCATTAGGTAGATTCAGATAGCAGTCCAGCTGTGAAACAGGCAGGAACTCTTTTTTTTTTTAAAGATTTATTTATTTATTATGTATACAGCATGTATGACTGCAGGCCAGAAGAGGGCACCAGATCTCATTACAGATGGTTGTGAGCCACCATGTGGTTGCTGGGAATTGAACTCAGGACCTCTGGAAGAGCAGTCAGTGCTCTTAACCTCTGAGCCATCTCTCCAGCCCCCCCAGGCAGGAACTCTTAAGGAGATTGTCACTATTAAAGTGAAGACACTTGTTCCATAGTAGAGGCCTATAAAGGTGTCCTAAAGGTAAGACTCCATCCAGCTAAACTTTCACTTTATGGAAGGAGTAAACAAAATGATTCCTGGCCCCAGGAATAAACTTCATGCAGCACCTGCTGCAACACTGGTCCAAGTGGGGTAAGGTCTATCACTTAGAATCCAAATTTGGTGAGTTTGGGAGGAATCACCCATGTATTGGTTCTGGAAACAAGAAAGATGCAAAGTATAAAGGTCATGGATTTTTCCTCTGTGGTTTCAGTTCAACACTGTTGTTTGGCATGGGTCAGAAACCCAGTGTGGAGACTCTGAGAGTCCATTGTATGAAGCTGTGAAGATGAAGACTGTGTTGCTTGAGACCATTTGATATTGAGTTACACAAGCTATGAGATATCTGCCATGGGCAGCTAGATAGAGAGAGTCAGAGTAACAAAGGAGAGGCACATAAAAATTTACAGAAATAGAGCTATCTAAGACCTTTGAGAATTAAGCCCCTTGTGTTTGAGATACAGCTATGGGATTTGATGTTTGCCTTTCAGAGTTTTCTTCTTGCCTTGATCCAATCTTCCCTCCTTGTGTCTACATTCCTCTTTTCCTTTTTTTTTTCTTCAGAGCTGAGGACCAAACCCAGGGCCTTGTGCTTGCTAGGCAAGCACTCTACCACTGACCTAAATCCCCAACCCCCACTTTTCCTTTTTTAAAATTTATTATTTTTTCATACAATATATCCCCTTATACAGTAAATTTTCCCCTCCCTCTACTGCCCTGAGTCCCCTACACTGTCCCCCTCTCCACCAGATCCACTGCTCCTCCATTTCCCTACAGAAACATGCAAATCTTCCAGGAATATCAACCAAACATGACATAACAACTTACAATAAGACTAGGCCTAGACCTTCCTAATCAGGGTGGCATTAGGCAACCCAGTAGGAGGAAAAGGATACCAAGATCAGGCAAAAGAATCAGAGATACCTCCTCATCCACACTGATAGGAGTCCTACACAAACATCAAGCTACATAACCATAACATATATGCAGAGACCTGGAACAAACCCATGGAGGCTCCATGATTGCTGCTCCAGGCACTGAGAGCCCCTATGAGTCCTACTTAGTTGATTCCTTGGGCTGTATTTTCCTGGTGTCCTTCTTTCTGTTAGGATAAATGTTGACTATGATTGCTTTGCAAATATTTTCTGGGCCTAAGGCCTGGGATTCCTTTTCCTCCTAGTCATATTATTCCTAGGTTTGGTCTTTTCATAGTGTTCCAGATTTTGTGTTTTAGGAACTTTTTAGGTTTAATGTTTTCTTTGACTAATACATCCATTTCTTCTAACATATTCAATGCCTGAGATGCTCTCTTGCATCTCTTCTGTACTTTTGGTGAAGCTTGCCTTTGTAGTTCCTGTTGGCTTACCAGATTTTCATTTCCAGAATTCCTTCAGCTTGTGCTTTTTCATTGCTTCTAACTGCATTTTCTGATCTTGAACAGTTTTACCCATGTCCTGCAACTGTTGGTTTTTTCTTAGCTTTCTTTCCTCTAATATATTGTTTATTCTTTTTCTGCTTTCTTTAAGGGATTTATTCACTTCTTCTTTAAGGACCGCTATTATTTTCATAAAGATGCACTTTATTTCATTTGTTTGTCCTTCAGCTGTGTGTTAAATATTCAGTGTTTTTATGATATCTGAGCTTTGGTTCTGAAGCTGATGTTGTTATGCCCAGATCACGTCCCCAAAGAAGCCACTGGAGACTTTAGGTACAGAATGCAAAAGCAAGGTTTATTCAAATGGAGTTTACAAGCCGCAGCACTGGGCTCATTCCAAATCTCTCACGCACAGCAGGGAGATTAGAAGGAGCACGCCCCTTTCTTTGTGAGGCCAGTTCTTTTTTTTTTTTTGAATTTATTTTATTTTATTTTACAATATAATTCAACTTTACATATCAGCCATAGATTCCCCAGTTCTCCCTCCTCCCGCCCC
>CABHPP010130100.1:6095-41205 GCA_902168425.1 Peromyscus attwateri | reverse complement strand
ACTGGCCTTGTGTAGCAGGATGCTGGTGGTAGGTGGTCCAGTCATTTTAAAATCTGCAAGGGATGGGCCGCCTTTAAAATTATTCAGTTGTCCCTTTGCCTAAGGAATGGTACCAGGAGACTGGTAACATGCAGTGCTTCTCACCCACGGCTCTTTTCCATCTCAACCTGCCTCAGCACAATGAGGCCTTAAGGGGAAGGCTGAGTTTTGACATTGCAGAAGCTATTTCTCAGGAGGCCCAGCAGAAGGCTTGAAAGGTGTGGTTTCCTTCCCTCCCTGTGGTGCGCGTGGACTCTGCTAGAGGTCGGAAAACAAGCAGTATCCAAACTCATGGATCCTGCTCACCCTGACACTACTGGATACAGCAAAGAGCAAGGGGTCTGTGCTATGCCCAAGGCCAGCTGGTGACCTGGCAACACACTTCAATGAACTCCAATTCCCCCTCTTATCACAGGAAGGGGTAGGGCTAGAGTGATCTCCGGAAAAATCCAGCTGCTCCTGTGTCCTGGGGTTTCCCACACTCATTTGTATGCATGTGCACATGCAATCATCCCACCATGGGTCTCACCGCAGGGAGACTTCAGTGTGGGGACCTGTGACAATGCCCCAGCCTGACACAAACTGAACGTTCACACTAAAATTCAGTTCTGTTTCAAGTGAGCACAGACCCAAGGGCATGGGGAGAAAAAGAGAGAGACTCACTGGAGTCTCTTTCTCTCCAACTAATGAGGAAAATGTTCGGGGGTTTCCCGAAGAAAAAGATTCATTTCTCTAAGTGGCTTTAATAAGAAAGGGGGAGGGATCATTAAGTATTTAGAATATGAAGATAAAAGTCTCCCAGGTTTCTAAGTGCTGGTGTTAAGCTGTGACATCATTTATTAACCACCACACGGCTTTGTAGGACTCTTTACACTTAATGCTTGAGTCTGAAGACATGAAAGTACTTACTCAGTATGACTGCATTATTTAAGGGCGCATGTCCAGTTCAGGGCGTTGTGAACAGTGGAATAGTGCAGTGTAGGTCATGTCAAGATGAGAAGAAAGCAAACACTTTGACTGGTAAGAGTTTCCCACAGGCCTTCAGGGTGGTCCTTAGTCACAAGGTGGAAGAAGATATTTTTATTCAAAAATGTCCATTCAAAATATGTTTGTTACGGGCAGTGGTGGCACACACCTTTAATCCCAGCACTTGGGAGGCAGTAGCAGGCGGATCTCTGTGAGTTTGAGGCCAGCCTGGTCTCCAAAGCAAGTTCCAGGAAAGGAGCAAAAAAAAAAAAAAAAAACATGTCTCAAGATGTAGCCCTGTTGGAGGAAGTGTGTCACTGGGAGTGGGCTTTGAGGTTTCAAAATACGTTTGTCAAAAAAAAAAAATGGTATGATGGTTAATGTAAGTTCTCTACTTGGCCAGGATCTAAAATCACCTAAAAGACAAATCTCTTGCCATGTCTGCAAGGGAGTTTCTAGACCTGGTTAATTGAGGCAGGAAGCCTCGTCCTAAAAGTGGATGGCGTCATTCCCTAGGCTAGAGTTCTAGAGTGAATATAAAGGAGAAAGCAACCTGAACGTGAGCATCTGTTCTCTCTGCTTGCAGTCAGGAAGCTGCGGTTTGCTCCTGCTGCCTTGCTTTCCCTGTCATGATGGACTATATATACCCTGGAGTCTAAAGGAAGCATTTCCTTCCCTGAACTGCTTTTGTTGGGTGTTACTCACAGCAATGAGAAAAGTAACAGATGCATAAGGCCTTATAGTGTTCTTAAATCAATTTGCTTGAAAAATTCTTGTTGGGCTAGGTTCTCTGCCCACCTCTGAGCACCATACCACTCTACTGTCTTAGTATCACAAAGCTCTGAATATCAGCTTCCCCGAGCTCATTCTCCACATACTCCTGGCCCTCTCCTGGGTGATTTTAGACCCAGAGCAAGGTCCTGACCTCCAAGCTCCACTGGGCATGAGCTGGTCACATGGCTTTTCTGCTCTAGTGGACAAGTCTTCACCCACAGGAATGTCCCCAAACAGACACTTTTGACACCTCTATTTCCTTAAATCAGATGCCTGTGGATTCTGATTCACCCTCCCAAGGTCTGTGTTTCTCCAGGAGAGTGCAATCCCTTCCTAGTGTATTCTGAGCCTGGGACCTACACAACCCTCCCCTTTCTCCAGAGAATGATGTAACCACAACTGTGCCAAGGGCTGTTACTGAAATCAGAGACTCCCCCCACCCCTAGGCTTCCATTTCTCATCCAGGCTTGATTTGCAGAGACAAGGATTCAGGAAGATTCTGACAAACAGCTCTGCGATTTCACACATTTTCCATTTGACCTTTCTGTTGGGCTCCCTGTTTCCGGCTGGCTCCTGCACATCCCCTCCAGCCACACAACTTGAAACACAAGCTCTGACAGCTGGGTGGGCATCACCCAGCCCTTCCAGAGGCAGTCTTGGGGTGGAAATACATCAGAAGGGCTTACCTGGAGGAAGTCGGTGGCTGCGGGGTGGGTCTTGAGGTTTCTAGCCTGACCCGCTTTCTGTCCAGTCTCTGCTTCCATATCTACCCAGATGTGAGCAAGCAGCCTCACGGGCTTGCCGTCCTGACACTCGGTGTTGGTTCTCCATGGTACACATAGAGTCTGCCTGGCTACAGTCAAAGAGGTGTCAGGAAGCTCTGTTGAGATGGCACAACACTGTGTGTTTGTTCTGCCTTTTCACAGTTTAAGGCTTAATATCACGCTGTACTTAAACAGCAGGAGCAGCACACAGTTGGAAAGTGCTACCAGTTTTTAAAACGTGTTTGATAACTTTGTCTCAGCAAAGAGAAGAAAACAACTCAGTTTAAATCTGGAGGCTTCACCGTAGTAAGTGGCGAGCCTGAATCCAGCCTTCCATCCGTATTTGTCACACTGTCAGTGTTCCTGTGGTCTCCACCCTGTTGTCACCCGCTCTGTACAGACCTGCCACACACAAGAGCATCTTCTAGGTGCGTTTGTTTCTATCCCTGTGTTTTGCATGGCTCTACTCAAGTGCATTACTTCAGATGCTGAGAAAAGAAAATCAAAGTATACATTCAGTGGAGAACACTGGAAAGTAGGGCAAAGGAAATGAGCAAAAAATCCTGTCACTAGAGAAAACCTCCTTTCACGTTTTAGTTCATTTTCTTCTAGCTTTTTTTCTCCATGCATTAAAAATGGTTTAAAGAGAATAACTTCATCTATATAGGTTTTGCATTCTGAATTTTTCATTTAGCATGGCATAGGCATTCCCCGTGTTATTAAATATTTAACAAAACATATTTAAAGTCAGCATAATATTCTGTTATATTTATATACTATTATTTATTTATTCATGATTCTTTAAGGCAAACACCCACTTGTTTGGCAAAAAAAATGTAGCAAACTCCACTCTTTGTTAGGTAGGGTGTGTGGCTGAACATTTTGCTGTTTTGTTTGTTTGTTTCCTTTTGTTTTTGAGACAGGGTTTCTCTGTGTAGCCCTGGCTGTCCTGGAACTCACACTCTAGACCAGACTGGTCTTGAACTCACCGAGATCCACCTGCCTCTGCCTCCCGAGTGCTGGGATTAAAGGTGTGCACCACCACAGCCTGAATTAGTCTTTGTATTTTTACCTTTGTGTACGTCCAAGTGGTGAGTCTATTTCTCCCTACCCCTCTGCATCTGTGTATGGTCATTTGATTAAGATGAGCTTCTGCACTACTGGTCACTGTTGTACAAAGATTAACAAATTTTTCTGCCAACTTTTTATTTGGAAAAATTTCAAACCTATAGAAAATCAAAACAAAAATATAGTATGAGCATTTCATTTGTGTTCACTAAGTTCTCTCTCTCTCTCTGTCTCTCTCCTCTCCCCTTCCCTACCCTCTCTCTTTACACATGACCAAAAGCACAAAACCATGCTCTTGCATGCACAGTACACACACATGTATATTCACACACATGCACACACACACATTCACACACTCACACACACATGCATGCGCACACACACATACCTTACCTTTTCTCTAGATAATTTGAATCTTGGAAAAGTAGCTGGAGGCCACCATGATGTTTTGTTTGCTCTGCTGGTATCTCTAAAGAATGGACATTCTCTCATTGCCCACGTGACCTTCATCACATCCAGGAATCTGAGAGTGGCGAAACTAACGGTGCTGTAGTTCAGACTTGACTTTTCCCACCTCTCCCAATAATACCACAGTAGCTGCTGGTTTTTAAAATGCTGTGTTGCTTCTGTGCTTACTGATAAGCTTGGGAGCTGGCCACACACTGCTGTCACGTCTCATTCCTTCCTCCCACATAAATATATTGAGGGAGAATTTTCACTGCATAACATCCGTTCACGCTTAGGTGCCATGCATTCTACATAGGAATATCTTCAAGATACTGAGGCCTTCCTGTGGTGATATTTTATTTGTGCTGAAATGTGGTGATATTTTATTTGTATGTTAATAAATAAAGTTTGCCTGGAGATCAGAGGTCATAGCCAGCCATAAACAGAAGTCAGGCAGTGGTAGCACATGCCCCTAATCTGATCACATGGCAGGCAGAGTCTCTGTGTTCAAGGACACAGCCAAGCATGGTGACACACGCCTTTAATCCCAGTACCAACCATAAAGACCTGGAGGTCTGTATAGACAGGCAGTGACAATGAAGTAAGGTGGCTGGGTTAAGAGCCAATGAAATGGCAGAACGGCAAGGCAATAAAGGCACAGGTTAGACAGGAAGAGGTCCTCTTGGGAAGCTACGTGGTAAGCTAAGGTTAGTTGGTGACTATCACTCTGATCTCTACGACTTTCATCCCTGTATTTGGCTCTGTGTTTCTTATTTAATAAGACTGTTTAGAAATTCATCTACAGCTTCCTCTGGCTCTCCTACGCTCACTTGTCTGACCCCTTCCCTGCTGTTAGTGGCTGGATATAAAACCTACCTTGCAGGCTCATGTGTTTGAAAACGTGACTCCTAGCTAGTAGCACTGAAGCACTGGGGCTATGGAACCATGGTGAGGTAGGACCTACCTGAAGGAAATCTCATTGCTGTGTGGTAGACAGTGAGGTTTCTAGCCTGGTCCCACCTCCTGTCCTGTCCTGGGTTCTCCATCTACCTCCATGTGAGCAAGTAGCCTCAGGTTCCTGCTGCCACAGTGGAGAGTTGCTCCCCATGTCACGCCTTCCCATGGAGACTGTGTATGTACCCTCAAACATGAATCCAAAATAAACTTTCCATTATGTGTCTCCTTGGCAGGTACTTGGTCATAGGAGGGAGAAAAGTAACCATCTGCCCGCCTCTGCAGGGGATTCAGTGGGATTAAAGTGGGTGCCACCATGCCTGATCCTAGAAGGTGTTATAAATGGGGTTAAACTGTTGAAGTGATCCACGCTGTGGTTCCCAGGGACGGTTTGTCTTTTTATGACGGAACAGCTTCTCAGTTTATAGATACTACACAATCTGCCCATTTGCTAGCTCAGAGACATGTGAGTTGTTCCTAAATTTCAGGGATAGTACACATTTGTGTGCCTTCTTTGACATACTTCATTTCTTTTAGGTAAATACATAAAATTACAGTTTCTGGGTATAATACTGCATGTATGCATGTATGTTTGATCTTTTGAAAGACCTCCACACCACTTTTCAAAGGAGTTGTATTCGTTTGCATTGGTCGCCAGCATTTAATACTGTCTGTTTCCTTAAGCCGTTCCAGGGCATGTGCTGGACCTTACTGTAATTTTGATTGGTGATTGTTGCCTCCCATTTACATTGTTTGTCAGCTGTTGGTTTTTTTTGTTGTTGTTGTTGTTTTTTTTTTCCTGGCAAAGTGCAAAACTGAAAGCCAGATGTCGAGCTCTTGCAAGACATCCTTTGCTGGTGGAAGTCTGGATTAAAGGGGCATTTAATTGCCAATCTTTCAGTCCCTAGAATTTAATGTTGTACATCAAAAATTAATAAACCTTTACATTGTTCTTGTTCTTTCAAAAATATTTATGTTGCTCTTCTGGCTTTTATTGATTAAAGGAAACAATATATAGAAAGTGTTCTTTTTTTTTTTTTCTATTGGACTCTGAGGGAGATTTCGTATTAGTCTTAGAGCCTTTTGTTTTTGTTTAATGAGGCAGGGTCTTGCTATGTATCCCAGGCTGGCCTCAAACTCATGATCCCTCCTGCCTCAGTCTCCTGTGCACTGAGATCACAAGTGTGTAATCTCCATGAATCTGGTTTCCATGGGGCCCTTTTCACCTTCACCTCTGGGGGCACCAGTCCATTCCTCCAGCCACAGGAGAACATTTTAAACTCTTGAAATTTTTTTTTTGAGTTGTGTTTTTTTTTTTCCTGCCAGACATTTCATGTGAAAATAATTCTTTAAAAATACCATGAAGAGGAACAGGAATCAAAGGTGACTCCTGTTCAGCTGCTTAGTAGATAAGAGGTGGACACTGTGAATCCACAGATTTCTAGAACCAGGCTTGAACCAGAAGCAGTCATCTATGGCGTTCTAGAAGGATCTGGAAGTCCTTTTTCCTCCCTGACTTGGAACTCATCATCCAAGGATGTGTGGCTGACATCAGAGTTCTCACTCTACCTCAGCTGATGAAGGATGACTGGAGTGTGTCCCAGCACCCTGTCAGTGTCCACTGTGGAAGGCTCAGCAGTGAACATTGTAAATGGGAGTTCACACATCTGTGCAAGAGGCAGATTGAAGGGGCCTCCATGCTGTGTGTTTGAACAACCTAGGATAAATGCAAACCCATTGTACACCCAAAGAAAGAGCTAAGACAAGAAGTCAGGGAGATGCCACTGGCTCTTCTGGAGCTCAAGGCCTGATGTGGTGGTGAGGGGTTAAGTTGGTGACCACACATAGCTATGCGGGGTGTTGAGGACTCTGAGACAGACAGGAGAGCATCCAGCCAGCCCTTCACACTGTCACCAGGATGATTTCTCAGTGGAAAAAGAGGATAGATGATGTGTTCAAATTTTCCTCAGATACAGTAAATCTCATCCCATGTAAATGAGCCAAGAGTCTCCAGTGATTAATCGTCTTCATGATCAATTGTCTTCATCCAATTCCCAAGCTCATCTTCATTTCGACAATCTTGTCATCTGCAATAAACATATTCCATTTTGCCTTGCGATTGTTGATTAAGCCGGTTCAACATCTGTTAAAATAAACCAAATCTGGGAGACATTCTTTATCATTTGGATGAACAATGAATTCATTCCCCTTATCCAAATTTGCCTATTATTTATCCACCTTGAAGAAAAACAACAACCCAACCACAAATTAGAAAACCATGATGAGATCTCTTTACCATGTCAGATGGTATCTGTGGAGTAGGACACACATGCAAGGTCACTCCTCATTATGTGAATATTTAGCTAAAAGAAACAAAAGTCATCATCTAATTTATTATGCATCTCTGCTCACTGCAGCATTGTTTATGAATACTTCCAGAAGGAGATAAAAGAAACACATGCGACAGTAGCTTAGCTTGAGTTGATTTTCAGGAGGACTAGAGCTCAACCATCTGGACTGATGAAGGTTCCCCAGGAACCAGATACCATATGTGTCCCTAGGTTTCAGTCTTAGAAACCCACTAACCTTGTTACAGACTAAACTATTCCTGTTTGTCAGCTCCTATTACTACATGACTCTCTAGTGAGAGAGGGCCAGGAAGAGGTATGAAAGGGTTGCTTGTGCACTTCTAACTGCAAGGGAGCCTGGAAGCATGCATGCCTCACCTGGGATCCTCAAACCTAGAATGAAAGCAGTGTTCATTAGAGAGAAAATGAATGGAAGAGATATTGCCTTGGAAGAGATATTGACATGGAAGTCCTAGGGCAGGTCTCCATGGCAAGGTATACTTGGTATACTGAGTATGCAGTAGGTTCACCAAATGATTGGCACTGCTGCAAATCACCTCTATGCCTACCTACTCTCAATCTGACATGAAAGCATCCACAGCCCTTTGTTGGGAGGCTACTAAAGAGCCCAGCCTCCTCACAGGGAGAAAAGGATACTGCCTGGGAAAATGCATGCCCCAGTATCAACTCAAAACCAACAGTGTAAATATTTCCTTTTTAAAAAAAAAAAATACTAACAGGAGTAACTGAAATGGGAGTTGTATACATTTATAGTCCAAAATCACACTATGAGCCTCTGACAGAAGCCCACCTTCTGTGATTTTCTTGCCCAGTCCCAATCCTCTACCAGGGCCTCTTGGGATCAACTTTCTACAGATCGCTTCACCTCCAAGGAAGTCTCTCAGGAGCTCAAGTTGAATCATCACATCAACTGTCAAAATGTTAGCTTCTTAGGTACATCCAATGTGTGTGTTCCACAGCCGATCAATCCTGCAGTCACTAAAACACTCACACATGCTTAGAGATTTTTGTATCATTATCTAACCATCAGGCACTTTGCAGCATAATTTGTGTTTATAGCCATCATCATCATAAACACTGCAAACACATATTTATATAATGGTTATATCATTAGCATCTTTGAGATCAACCGACTGCAAGTGACAAATTGAGTAAAGTCGGTCTCTTAGCCATTTATTTGACTTTTAATTGGAATAAAATGTGTTCTTCTCTTATCATTCAAGAAGGGGGTATTGTCCCGCACACCTGCTTGTATTTGTTCCAAGGCAGAAACAATCATAGTGACATTATAGGACATCACCAGCTTCTCCTCATAATGGGAGTGTTCACTGTTAGTCATTTCTGAGATGACTCTCAATAGACAAGCCCAGTAACTTCGTATTAAATTTTACTTACAGTGCTTGTACTTTTTTTTAACTTATTGTTTGTACTTTTAAAAAAAAAATCACCCTTTCCAGTTTTTACAACATTCTTGGATTTTCTTTGAAGCCTCTGGGTTTGTTTGCAAACATACCTCTGTGATCTTGGTTTTGGTAACTCGGTTTTTATATATAAGAGACAACAAAATATGTTTGTTTGCATTTCCTTCCCCAGTTGTCAAATGTATCCCTGAAATGACTTGCTAAGCACACCCAGGTCAACCTTTGCTGCTGTTGCTCTGGTGTCAGCCAGGCTGGAAATGCCTTCTGCTATTACATTCAGAGGCAGGCCTGACTTCAGACTCCGTGACTTTGGAGGCTCCGAACAACTTCATTACCTGGTGTGTTTTCATTTATTTCAGGCTCAGCTTTCCGACGTCCCTCGTCGGAACAACATGTTTCAGGTTCTCAGATGAAAACATAACTTTAAAATTCTGCTCCTTTTCCAGAGTCGATGAGGAATGGCACTCGCCCAGCAGCGAGTATGGACCTCGCCGTCCTTTCTGTCAGGAGAATTCATTGCAGCTGGAACCAGAGGAAACTGTTTTGGTAAACAGAATGTTGAGCCAATACAACAATGGCAGGAAGCTAAACAGACTTTTTAGTCTGGGCCAATTTTATTTTCTATCATCAAACACTGACCCAAGCGACAAATTCACTTTAAAAATGGCTTCTGGCTCAAGATTTTACAGTGAGGACAAGTTTTTAGGTCCCTCGTGATAAACCTCCAATGACAGTTTCATAAAAATCACAAAAGAAAATAAACTCGAGAAGTTGCCTTAAAATGTCCCATGAAGGGTGGTGGGAATTCCCAGAACTCTTTTGATTTTGAGTCCTTCAGTTCATGGTGGCACTTCCTGGGCTGACCTGGAGCTAAGTCAAGTGGTTCCTAAATCAATTGTGCCCGGGACACAACTTCTACAAAGTGAAGCAATTGGTTCTTTCTCCCTCAACGCCAGCTCATCAGGTAATGAGATCATCGTTCCCAAACTTCATCTTTTAGCTCCACTCAAGAGCCTGAGCTCCCCGTCTACTTCCTTCCAACAGAAAAGGCATTGGGTCAGGCCTAGAGAGATGGTATGGTCTGTAAAATACTAAACATGAGGATCTGAGTTTGGTCCCCAAAGCCAGATGCATTGGCATGCCTTTGTAATCACAGTACCGGGGAGATAGAGACAGGAGAAACCCCAGGACTCAGTGGCCAGCCAGCCAAGCTGATTTGGTAAGTTCCAGGACAGTGAGAGACCCTGTTCCCAAAACCAAGGTGGATGGTGCCTAAGGAATAACACCCAAGGGTGACCTGTGGCCTTCACATACACACATGCCTGCTCGACTGGACACATACACACCCATACACACACACACACACACACACACACACACACACACACACACTCGGATGCACATCCAATAGGAAAATGCACTGAATTCATAGGAAATGATCCTAGTTCATGGGAAGTATTCAGTGAATCAAGAGTCTGATGGGATGATCTGAGGCAGAGGGCTGCCCACTCAGGCACACACTCAGGGCTCTGGAATCAGGGGGGCACTTTTCTTTTCATAGAGGATGATACCAAGTTGGTAGAAGGAAAAGCAGGGATTGGGCTAAGAAAAACATAGTGTTTGGGAGAGACTCTGTGGGGTGCCACCCCACTTCCCCTGTCATCACTTCCTCTGCTCTCACAGAATGGAACCACCTGCAGGGAAAGAGCCTGGGGTCAAATTCTAACTGAGTGTTAGGTATAGCCCAGGGGATCGGGGAGGGAGGAGAAAACGTGACCTTGACAGCTCTATGTCACCCTGCACAGCACCCGGGGAAGCCCGCCAACCCCATCCCAGAGCTCTGAACAGGCAGAGTAATTTTAGCCACCAGGAGCCAGCCCCTGCCCTCCAGAATCCAGTGTGGCAAACCACAGATGAGCAGCAAGAACTTCTCCCAACACTGTCTATTTCTAGCAAGCAGCAAGCCATCTGCCGGGTACCATCAAAACCACTGTCCGTGTGCCAGCAGCTCATTCCAAATTTACATGCGTCAAAGGGTTACTGGGCCACGCCAATCAACAAAGAGCTCAGCAAATTCAGCTCTCAATAGAAAACCGAAGGACTCATCAGAGAAGTTTGTGCACTGCCCATCTGTCTCAGAAGAACTTCAAATATCCCATGACTGACTGACTAACTGGGAACCTAGCACCTTTAGAAGCTTGTTTGACAGATGGTTTAGCCACACACCAGCACCTTGTTCTGTTCTGATCTATCCTGTGGTCCTCAATGAAGGTCAGTGTGGAATGGCCAATGTGGCCCGTACCAGGAACATTCAGAACCAACCTGCAGAGTCCTCAGAGTGCCTCTGAGAAGTTTGAGTGTCCCAAGAATATACAGAGCAGCATTTCAGAAACTGACACACAATATCTGTATGTATTTATGGGGTGCAGTCTGATAATTCCACACAGAGTGACGATCACATTGGGGGCATTGTAGAGGCATTAGCATCTACTGTCCTCTAGCAGTGATCTGGGCTGGTGGACTTGGGCCTTTCCCAGCTACCTTAAACTGCCACATAAAGTACTGTAATGTCTGGTTATTCTACCATGCTGCAGCACACCAAAACCCACTCCTCCCATCATTTTAAAGAAATCACCTGATATTGAGAGTGAGGACACCTACAGAGAAAAAGGCAGAGAGACAGGGAAGGAGGAGGGGAAGGGAGAGAGAGAGAATGTGTAATCAGTTGTGTGCTGCTCACACCTGATGGCTCGAGTTCCATCCCAAACCCCACCATGGAAGGAAAGAACGGACTCCTAAAAGCTGTCCTTTGATCTCTACACTCATGCACATCACAGACACATACACACCAATAATGAACAAAAATGACAAAATGAATGTATAACCAAAAAAATCTAAATTAAAGCAGGCCTGTGGTCATGCACACCTTTAATCCCAGCACTCAGAAGGAAGAGGCAGGCGGGTCTCTGTGAGTTTGAGGCCAGCCTGGTCTACAGAGTGAGTTCCAAGACAGCCAGGGCTGTTACACAAAGAAAACCTGTCTTGAAAAATACAAAAAAAAATTAAATTGTAAAAAACTCAAGTATTCTGGTATAAAAAAGATGGAAGTTTCTAGCAGGCAATTCATTGATTTTAAAAAAAATGTTGAGTATGCAATATGGCTCCTTCGGAATCAGGGCATTGTGTGCAGACCACACCTTGGCTTCATTTCTGTTGTTATGACAGAATCCCCTGACCAAAAAAAAAAAAAAAAATCTTGAGGAAGAAAGGGTTTATTTCAGCTCATGGTTCCACATTACAGACTATCATAGCAGGAAGGTCAAGGTAGCAGGGACTTAAAATAGTCACATGGCATCCACACTCAAGAGCAGAGGAGTCAGTATACACACGCCTGTCCTCAGCTCACTTTCTCCACTTCACACACAGTGCAGGACCAAACTCAGGGACTGGAGCCACCCACAGTGGGCAGGTCTTCCATACCAATGATGATAATAATAATAATAATAATAATAATAATAATAATAATAATAATGACAGTTTCCTATAGACATGCCTACAGACCAACATGATCTAGCGTTCTCTCGTCGAGATTCTTTTTCCAGGTGATTCTAGATTATGTAAATTTGACAATTAACATTAATCATCACAAACCATTAGTGGACATGTTTACTTTTTCCTCTGATTAGTCACCATTAAGATTTGATAATATCAAGTGCTGGGAAGGTTATATTATATGAGAAGTTCCACAGGCTACTTAAGGAGATAGTGTGGGAGACACTGTGGGAGGGGACACTGTGGGAAGAGATGCTGTGGGAGGAGATGCTGTGGGAGGCCATGTTGTGGGAGGGCACACTGGGGGAGGGCATTCTGTGTGATAAGATGCTGTGAGAAGGCATACTGTGGGAGGGCATACTGTTGGAGGACATGCTGCCTAGTGGCTGTTGAAAGAGATGCAATGCTTGCGAAGCTCCTAATACTCCTCTTGTTTGGAACAAATTGTCTCCACACTGGTTTGTTTTCAGCTTTCCCAGAACTCCACTGAATTAACTTCTTTAGAAGGAGAAGGGTTTTTTTTTTTTAATTAGTTGTTCAGTTAGTCAGTTATGCTATGATGAATTCTGAAAACAATACTAATCCTTTCCTTTATTAAATTCAATTACGTTGATTAAGCCACTGAAATACTAGAGAAAGTCGGTGGTATCTACATTGTACTATACCATCCTGAAGTAAAATAGTCTTGAATCTCCCAGTCTGTCAAGTGGGCTGGGCAAGGAAGCTGGGGAGATGGTCCAGTTGGTAAAGTACTTGCTTAGTAAGCACAAAGACCTGATTTTGATCCCTAGACTCCATATTTAAAACAAACAAACAAACAAACAGGTAATGATGGTGTGTACTTGTCTTCTGAGCACTGCGGAGGCAGGGACAAGCGAATCCTGGAGCTTGCTAGTCATCCAGTCAAGGCTACTTTGACATTTCCAGGCCAGGGAGAGACCTTGTCTCAAAATTAAAGGTGGGAAGCACCTGAGGAACAGCACCTATGGTTGTCTTCTGACCTTCATACACATATGCACACACATGTGTATGCACCCCAAGTGTGTCTACACACACACACACACACACACACACACACACACACACACACACATTTATACAAGAAGCAGAGAGCTGCAAGATCAAATCAGAAGAAATCCCTTCCTTCTCTTCCTGTTGCTGCCTCTACTCCTGTGCAGGGCCCAGAAGGTGATGGGTGTCTAATTCGTAGGACAGTCCCTTCCTCATGTAATGTCGGAAAAGACTCTAAATTACCCAGTTCTATCAAAAAGACCTTCAGCTGATACATGTCTACTCCTTGTAGTAAACAAATGGCCTTGAAGTCTTCAGAAACCATAGAGTAGAGAAAGTCAACACTCATAAGACACTAGGCTATGTCTATTTCACCTCTGAATCTCAAAACCTCTCACAGTGACTGGCATAGAAACCACACAGGGCATATCAAAGCCACTCAGCTAATTCCTGCTCAATACATGGATTAATGAATGGGTGGATGGATGAAAGGAGGATGACATGATGGGTAGGCGAATGGATAGGTGGGTGGGTTATAGATGGAATGATGGGATGGTGGATTGGTGAATGAATAAAAAGATATGGTCGATAGATAGAATGATGGAATGATAGATGCTCAGGTCATGGGTGGGTAGAAGGATAGAGAGATAGATGGAATGGTGGATAGATGATGGATGAATAGGTAGAGGTAGATGGATAGAGAATAGGATGATGGAATTATGGATGCACGGGTGGATAGATGGATGAGATGATTGATGGATAGATAGGTGAATGGCAAATGGATGGATGGAGCTGAGGGGTGAACATATCATAGTGGACAAGTGACACAAATAAGAAGCATAATGGAATTTTTCACAGCACAACTAAGTTAATTCTAAGTGGCCATAGGGGAGAAAAAAAAAACTGGTTCCCAAGATGCTTTGATGGTCAGAAAAAGGGGTTCTATGTAAGTATTAAATTACTATATAGAAACATTTGCCCACTGGTCATCAAGAGAGCTAAACTTAAAAGTGTCCTTGTTCTGAGCCTGTTTGTTTCTAGGAACAGATTCTTCCTGGTTCTGCAGATTTAATTGTGATGGTGTTTCTTGTCTTCACACAACCAGATAAAACAAGTAGGTTTTGTTTTGACTTCCTAGACTCCTGTTTTCTGTAAAAAATGCTGACAAATGTTGATTTTATAATCCCAGTGGGTTTTCAGAGGAAGGCATGCTGGATTTAGACTATTCCTGAAGCAGATGTCATTTCTTCGTTAGCTTTATTTGTTTGATGAAGCATCTAGTGTCCTGTCTGCATGTAGAAAATTCATTCCAAGAGCTGTTGGGAAAGGCATGGCATCCTTAGTTACTTGCCCTTTACCTGCTGCTTACAGTGATGCTCACAGGACACAGATGAGAGATGGGTGAGCACTTCCCAGACTCTCTGCACATCTCTGAGATTTATAATTCTCCCCGCCTCTTCAGTGGAAACTTCTGAAGCCAGGTCTAAGCAAACTTTGCAAGATTAAATTGTTATAATGAAGGCATGAAGAGAGAGGAACTGGATTGAAAACACAGAGGCAGTTTCTGTGTCTCTTCCTCCAAGGGAAGTGAATGATTTCACTGAGGAGGGTGGGAAAATATCCAAGCACATAACATAAACAGTCTTCTCATGGTCTGGGAATATAGCTCAGTGGTAGATCACTCCCCTTGAATGTGTGAGGCCCTAAGTTCAACTCCCAGAACTGGGAGGTATTTTCAGAGTCTATTGGGAATGATTTGTTAGCTCAGAGAATATGAGAACAGCCTGAAGAACTTTGCAGAGAGGTTCCACCCTGTGCAGAAGGTGGGTGTTGGACCTTCTCTTTGCTCCACTTAGTCATTAGAGTTGGGAACAGTTTCAGAACTTTTATAACAAAGAACTTTTAAAAACAAAAACTCCACGTCATTTTTCTTCCTTAGGTTCTGGGAATGGCACTTTCTGTCTCCGTATTAGGGGTATCACTAGGTCAAAACTTGAAAACAAACTGGCAGGGAGGTGTGCTGGATGGTACCAAATAGTGATTAGTGGTGAGTAGGCTTCCTTCCCCATGTGGGGCACTTGGCAATGCAGATATCTTTGGTTGTAACAACCTGGAGTAGGAATATTACTAATATCTAGGGGCGGGGCCATAGATGCTCACAAATATCCGGTTACACAAGCAACAAGAACTATCAGGGTCAACATGTAAGTGGAGCGAGACAAGGAATACTTGGGTCTTAGTAACTTCTGCTGCTCTCAAAAAAAAAAAAATACTGTAACAGGAACAACTTATGTAAGGAATGGCTTGTTTTGGCTCACAGAGAGTACAGTACATCATAGCAGGAAGTCACAGCAGCAGGAGCGTGAGGCAGCTGGTCACATTTCGTCTGCAGTCAGGGAGCAGAGAGAGATAGATGCTGGTGCTCAGCTCGCTTTCTTCTTTTTATCTGGGCCCTATCCCCAGCCCCTGGGTGCTACTGGTCACATTCAGGTTAAACATCTCTGGTAATACTCACAGACACATAGAGAAATGTCTCCCAGGTGATTCCAGTCCATCAAGTTGACCGTGAAGATTAACTGTTACCGGCCATTTATTTGTTTAGGGAACTGAGTACCTGGGAGCCAAGACCATTTCCCAGGTAGAGGTACTTTAAAAGCACAGCCTTTGGAAAGAAGAAATGGTTTTCATCCATTCAACATGGGCCCCACACTGCATACTGAGCAACCAGTCTCCTTAGTTACATAGACTGGGTTCACTTTGCATACCTTCAGATGAGCTTTTAAAAATAATATTCCAGGTAGATGTTACTGCAGGACAGTTTCCCAGAGAAGCACCACTGCATCTCTGTGACAATCATGTGAAGGGAATATCGCAAGATTAATAAATTGATTAAAATATTATTCTTTCTTAATAGTGACTAATGGGTCCAATATCCATTCATTTCTTCTTCATCACAGCTAAGTCAATAGCGGTGTTTACAGGAGACTTGTAAACTTACTTCACGAGCACACCTGCTCCCCATGTAGCATTAATGATTCCTAACAGGTCAAAGCTTTCTCCTTTGTCACATCTTCATATTGAGGAGGACTTTAGTAGTGCAGATTGATCACACTGTATTGGTTATGTCTTCATAAATGTTAGTAGCTAAAAATGAGATGTCAGTGAATGTGTGTGTGTGTGTGTGTGTGTCTGTCTGTCTGTGCGTGTGTGTCTGTGTGTGTGTTTGTGTGTGTGGTTTTTAACCACAAGAGTTGGAAACTGAAATGATTTGGTCCAAGATTCTCTATCTGAGGGAATTCTCCTCTGTGCTCCAGTACAGAATCTGCAGTCTAGAATCTACAGTCCTCTGAGCTCTAGATTGGCACACAACTGGCTCCACTATGGGTCCACAGTGAACCCAGAATCAGAGTCTGAAGCACTTGTCCCAATTTCTCTTTCAGAATTAGATGTGTACAGGATTTCTTTGGGTGCCCCTTTGCCTCTCAATGAAGAACCTGCTTTGCTGCTAATGAATACTGAGGACTGAGACACTTTGAAGAGCACAGGGAACTGTTAAGTGGAAAAGAATTGAAAACCAAATGCTGCCAGAGGCTCTGCCTCTTCAGACACCCTTTCACTGGACAAAGGAGCATTCAGAGGCATGTGGGCCCCGGATCTGGGCCCCATCACGGCTAGCTGATGTGGGTTAAGCTGTGTCGCCTCCATCACTCACACTGGCCTCTCTTGTCCTGTGAAGATGCTGACACCTGACTTAGGGGGCTGTTGTGAGCCCTGAGAGTAGTTAACTGGCAGGGGACCAGTCTCATGGTAAGCTCTACACTCAAAAGGTGATGGTTGGTCCGTGAGGTGTTGTCAAGCAGGCAGCTCTTGACCTTGTTACGCGACGATGTGTCTTCAGTAGAGAATCTTCGGATAAAGGCAGGGAAGATTCTAAATGGTTCCAGAGTTCATTTGTTTCCTTAGAATTCTGGGGATCTTTCTGTTCCCTAAAGGGTAAAATTCCATGATTTTAATATAATACATTTTCAAAAAAGAGAAAAGCAGACAAGAGAGAATCTGAGTTCAACACTGTCATTCAATTTCAATTCTTCATGTTTGAAAGGAGTTTCAGGCCATCCTCTGGACATGACATGGCTGTCACATGCACAAATGTGCAGCAGTTATGGTTACACAAGATTTGCACAGGAGTGGGTCCTTCATCATGGCTTGGGCAGTGGCTCATGAGACCCCAACCCTCCCCGAGGAGCCATCGGCAGTTAACTGCTGTCAGGAAAGGAAATGCCCTTTCTTTAGTGGCGTAGCCACTGCTAGGTTGCTCGTGTTCTAGTAAATAACCTCCCCTCCAGACTCATGCCAGCAACCCCAGCTAACCTGAGTAGGGGAAAAAGTGAAAGCGTGGGGGGCACTATTTGGGAAGAAGAAGGATTGGACAGAAATGAGAGGAGGGTAAAAGGGATGGTGGGGGTGAATATGATTATAGTATATTACATACATGTATGAAACTACAAAGTAGAGTAATTCTTTTCTACATATAAAAATTGAGTTGCAAGTGATGGAAAAAGAAAGGAGAGAGAGAGAGAGAGAGAGAGAGAGAGAGAGAGAGAGAGAGAGAGAGAGATTGTTGCATTTGGAAGGAATAGCCAGAGTCCTTGCAGGGCATTCCTTTGTTGGATTCGCCAGTTCCATCATTCCTGTCTTCAGTGTCGCAGCCGCAGAGAAGGAAAATGCCAGGCCCTGAGAGCTTTGGAGGTTTCAGAGAGACAGTTCCAGAGAAGAGCACACTGCACTGGAGCACTGCGACCATCCGAAAGGAAGGCGGTGGCGCTCCTTGAAAGTCAGAGAAGCCATTCAGCAGTCCGTGGCGTCTGACTGCACTGATAGGCTTTTTGCTATCTGGTGTGTACAAGGAAGAAACCGAAGATTTTTTCTGGGGTTGGAATGGGAAAAAAACCAAAGTGGCACTAAATGCTAATAGGTGTCATCTGCTGGAGAGCCGAGGGCATTTCACAGATGCACCTTAATCAGTAGCTTCTAATGCAGCTCCAGATGGTACCTGTGCTGGGACCAGCAGACACCACACCAGCTACGGGCTTAAACACAGCGGGATATTTCTGGGTTTTCATAGGCCTCATATGCCCTTTGCACAATCTCCTATTGGTGGTTTCCTGACTGCCCCTCACCCACTCAACCTGATTCCTTTCTGCTTCGTCACAAGGTAACGGTGGGACCCAGGAATGGTCAGTCCTACTTTCCAAGTGCCAGCCAACTGATGATGGGATGGCTCAGTGGCCACAGCTAGTCACTCAGGGTCTACCATGAGAAGTCATATGCACAGTGGCAGAGAAAACTTGGTGACTGCAAGAATATACCCAATGCCGCTGGAACCTATGCAGCATTCGGAGCAGCGCCAGGGTATAAACCACAAGAGTCCAGAAGGAGACATCCTGGCTACATACTTGAGCTGATCCTTTCATCCATTCTTTCCATGGAAACCACCAACACAGCCTGATTTTTGCTTAAACTAATTTCATCCGGCTCTTCACCTTACCATGTTATAATTTCAATAGTTATATTTATAAACAGAGCCCACTTCTGCTTCTTTTAGGCATTTCCTTCTAACCCAGGTTCACCCATTGATTCTGTGCATTTATAAAACAAGCCCTCCACTTACCACTATAAACATCCATGGGAAGGTGGGGTGGAGAGATCACCCCTCCAGGGTTGACTCTTAAGTGCTAAAACTGGCTGTATGTATGGCGTGAAATATCTCACAGGGAGCTCTGGGAATATGAAATACTAAAGAATACTGAAAAATCTGCTGCCGCTACATCCTAAAGGGTCTGACCTTGGACTTGGGTGGAAAATTGTCTCTGAATAATGGATTTAATGATTTTTTTAAAAAAAGAAAAGAATCTGTATCAATCAGTGTAATACATTGATGGACTTCTTCTCACCAGTTGGAACACACTCCAGGACTTTCTCCATCAATGTCAATACAGAGGGTCCTAGTCAAAGGAAGAGACGCTTGTGGTTCCTACTTTTGGGTGGGCAAAACGAGGCATTAGTCCGGCACAGAGAGGAGTGTCCTGTAACTACAGTGGGAACAGTTCTGGAAACAAGAGCCAGAGAGCTCTAAAGACAGGCTTTCCTACAGGAGTAAGAAGGCTCAGTGAAGAATGGGAGCGGGTGTTGAGAGATCCTCCCTTTGTCCTGGTGGACCAGTAGAAGGGGATGAGGGAAAGGCAAAGGTGGTTGGAATAAGTGGGGAGGCAGGACTCGGGGAGAAAAGAGCAGGCTGTGTCCTCGGCTCTGGGGGAGAGCTGGCTCAGTGGGCTTTGTCAGGGTTGGTTGGAGTTGAAGCTGCAGAGAAGAAAATGGCGGGCAGGAATCTGTTCACTACCTCTGTTCACAGAGTGGGCAGAGGTGGCTCATGGTTGCTCCTGAGTCCTGATGGGAGCAGCAATGACGCTGGTGTTTGTCCTTATGTTGTCCCCACCTCTCTGCCCTCCAGGTGAAGGGCTGTCCCAGGCAGAAAAAGGATAAGACAGTCTCTCCACACAGTTTGGGTGGAGATGGGTACAAATACCACAGCAGGCCATGGTGACAAAGCCACAGCCTCAGGAGTGACTGTCATCCTAAGACGTTCTCTGCTCTACCCTGAGGACATGGAAACCGTTGAACTAGGAAGAAAAGCTGGTTTCTCAGTGTCAGAAGTCTGTAAACTGTCCTGCATGGGCACTGAATATGGTGTGCTAAGGTTGGCTGCTCAACTCTGAAATCTGCCAAGATATGAGTCAAGACCATGGAAACAAAGATCGGAGGGCCCTCTAGAAAAGAGGACAATCATACAAGTAATATTATACAGACTCAGACTCAGCAGGTTATATTTAGGAATGTTGTGTGGGGTGTGTGTGTGTGTGTGTGTGTGTGTGTGTGTGTGTATGTGTGTGGTGTGTGTGGTGTGTATGTGTGTGGTGTGTGTGTATGCATGTAACAATATATTAATGCACACTGAGGCCATAGATTTGAAATAGAGCAAGGAGGGATACGTGGGAGGTTTTGGAGGGAGGAAGGAGAAAGAGGAAATGATGTAACTATGTTATAATCTCTAAAATAAGATAAGTAACTTTAAAAGGGATAATTCTCTTTATATGTTATTAAAAGTTGAAATGATAAATGAATTGAACTCAAATTCTAAGTGAACTACTACAGACATATAAATATGGGTATAAGATAAGTTAAGGCTCAATCTCTCTAAATGTTATATCAACTTTGAGATTTATATTACAAAGTCAGACTATAACAAACCTGTAAAACTTAGAGAAACGAAGAAAAGGACAGTGACAGTGGACAGCCGATTGTGTGGGGCTGGAAGCGAGGAAGGCATCACGGCAGACCCCATATTTAGAGTCACAATAACAGACAGTGTCTCAGGAGTCACTGGCAGGGTCAGGCACGATGACTGCCATCGGGATAATTGAGTGGTATGCCACTGAGGCATTCCGCTTGACTTAACAGTGCAGTGGAGTTCACGATCAGACTTTCTGAGCCCTCTCCCTGCAAATTGGCAACATTAGTCATCTGTCATGAAGCTGTCCATCATTTCTCCTTCTTTCCCTTTCACCCTTTAAATTCTTTTCCTTTTTTTTTTTCTGATGTGTGTGAACGTGTATGTATTTATTCATGTGCGTGGATACAAGCACATGTGTGCCAGGGTGCATATTTGGAAATCAGAAGATAACCTTTGGGTGTTAAGTCTATCCCTCTCCACCTTGATAGAAACAGGGTTTTTCCCATGTTGTGTGATCCAGCTGCTCTGGTTTGTTTCACCTTAGGGGTTGCAGTCCAGCACCAAGGCAAAGTCGAGGCAGGAACCGCGGAGGAATGCTGCTCACTTATTTGTCAGCTACTTTTTATACACAGCCCAGGCCTGCTTGCCTAGGGATGGCACCACCCACAGTGGGCTTGGCCTTCTTACATTAGCTGGCAACTAGTTAATTAATATAATGCCTCCATAGACATGTCCAAAGGCCAATCTGATCAGGGAAAGTCCTTTATTGAGACTTCCTCAGACAACTCTGGACTGTGTCAGGGTGACAGCTGAGCTAAGGAGGAGACCAAGCCAGCTGGCCCACCAGCTTCTGGAGATTCTCCTCCTCTCATCTCCCTGTTGGGATGTGCCGAGATCACAGACACTTGTGCTATTGCGTGGTGTTGCTAGAGTTTTCCTGCCTGGCCCACAGTCAGGACAAATCTCTCTCACCTGCAGTCCCACAGCCGCTCAGACCCAACCAAGCAAACACAGAGACTTATATTGCTTACAAACTGTATGGCCGTGGTAGGCTTCTTGCTAACTGTCCTTATATCTTAAATTAATCCATTTCTATAAATCTATACCTTGCCACGTGGCTTGTGGCTTACTGGCATCTTTACATGCTGCTTGTCCTGGCGGAGGCTGGCTGTGTCTCCTTCCACCTTCCTGCTCTTTTCTCCTCTCTGTTAGTCCCGCCTATACTTCCTGCCTAGCCACTGGCCAATCAGTGTTTTATTTATTGACCAATCAGAGCAACACATTTGTCATACAGAACATCCCACAGCAGCGTGGTGTAGTGAGAAATCACTCAGCCAATGACCTTGGGCTATATAGCCCGATAGAGGCGGTGCTCCTTGTCTGCCTATGTGACCTTTATATGAGAGGAGGGGGGGGGTGTCGCACTCTCTCTTGGGTTGTGGAGACCGAGTCAGGCAGTATGAAGCGGCATGTGTCAATCTCCATCTTTTCTGGACAAAGAAAAAGGACTCTGCAACTGGATCTACCTTACCCTGTCCCCGTGAGTCTGTATTTCCATAGCGCCCATTAATAAATGGATATTCTTATATATACCCTTTTGGTTCACGTTTCAATTGTGTCCCATTTTTACTTGGGTTCGGAGGATCCAAACTCAAGTCATCAGGCATGTACAGTAAGTGCTTTTACCCACTAAACTATCTCCTGAACCCTTCCCTTTGGTCTTTTAAAAACATACTATCCATTCTACTACATACATGAACTCTGCATTGTAAACATATACTCACACATGTGCTGTCACATGCACATATGGCCGTCTGCAGACTACACTATGTATACATGTTGTATACTGCACTTTGTGCTCCTAGAATGCACTGTGCTGTGTGCATAACTTATACACTGTACTGTAAATGCGTTCCGTACATGGCATTTTATATATTATATACCCTGCTGTATGCATATGCTGTACACTGTGATAGTCACATATGTTACATTCTATGCCATATATAAACATATATTACAACCGTCCCACATTTATCTACCACATGCTGTGCTGTGTGTGTGCACTACATTCTATATACATCTACATTCATACACCATTCTATATACATCTACGGTGCACTATGCTATGTATATCTGCTACACACCGTGATATATATATATGTATATATATATATATATGCCACATACATATATACATGCCACGCACCATACTATCTACATTCACTATATACTGTGCTACATATAACTACCATGCAACATGGTGTCTACATCTAACACCATTTATATATATACACACACATATATGTGTACATGTATATATATATTCATAGATTGCCTTGTGCTGTATATATCCACTATACAATAAGCATATGCTTACGTTGAACATGTACCATATACACATTCACAGTGTTATATACATGCTACATACTATGCTATTCGTATGTGCTACATGGTGAGCTACGTGCACTTATGTACCATACTGGCTACATTTACTACATACCACGCTATACACAGCTACTATGCTGTGTGATGCACATCTTACACCATCCTGTACACATCTAGATTGCTCATGCTATGCATACCTACTGTACAATACACTATAAACTAATGTCCATATGTTGTACGTATTCACAGTGGTATACATGTTAAACACCATGTCACCAACATGTTCTACATATTGTGTCATATAAATGATTATGAACTATGTACATAATCATTTTATACACTATTCTATATACACACAGTCCCATGATAGATGCATGTTCTGTGCACCCTGCCATATATATATATGTCCTATACAGTATAGTTGAATTGTGATGCATGTGTGTATGTTACACATAATCCTGTATGTATCTACTATGTGCTGTGCTGTGTGTATATACTCATATACTCTACACACCATCCTATATACATCTACTGTGCACCACACTATGTATCTCTACTACATGCTACATACAGTGTATTATATATGTATATACTCATATTATGTCTCATGTATGTTCTACACACTATGCTGTGTACACCTGCTATGGGCTATGCCATAGGTTTCTACTATGCCCTGTGATATACATACACATTACACACATCTATCCTGCATTATGTTATATGTGGATAACACATACTATATTACTTGCATACCCTGCAAGATGTTGTATATGTGTGGGGGCCCAAAACAGCTTGACCACACAGCTTCTGTGACAGGCTTAGAGGCCCAGACACAGCTTCTATGACAAGCTTACTGACAGGCAACACCCGGATCCAGGAAAAGCCGTAAGCTGACCCCACCCAGGGAGGGTCTACATCTAAGGGGAAGTATCTGACATTCCAAACATTCCCTATACCCCTAGACAAATGTCAGCCAATAGGTGTCCTAAACCCTGGAAATCCCTTCACCCCAACCTCTACTATGATAAAAACCCCACTGTGCCTGGGCTCAGGGCTCTCTGCTCTCATTGCTGCATTGGACAGAGAGTCCAAGCTCAAGCTTGAAATAAAGGCTCTTTGCTTTTACATACAGGATTTGGTCTCCATGGTGGTCTTTTGGGGGTCCCTGAGATCTGGGCATAACAGTATACACTGCACTAATGCCTACATTCTGTACTATTCTCATACTCTAGGCCATTTCATGGCACAGTTTATCGTGGGGTTCTGTACCAGAGCTGCCTGGCACCCTCACTCTTGTCAATTTACTTCTCTTGCTCTGTCCTGCTGAGGCATAAAAGTGCAGCCGCACTATCGGGCAGTCCACACCCCAGTCTGAGGAAGTCTCTTGTTCTCTTAATCCATATTTTCCATACAGCCCTTGAGTCTGGTTACTGAAAAGTTTCCTGTGGCCCCTCTGCCCTGTAAGGATAGGTGCCTGAATGAGCTTTGTCTGGCTCCCTCTATTGTTGCTGCTGCCCATAGGCCTGCAGAGCCTCTTACGTGATAACATTTCTTTTCTTTCAAGGGATGTTCTGTTCTTCCCTCATTTGCAATGAAAATTTGCAAAGGAAATTCCATTTCCTCATTATCTCTGACCCTTGGGCTCTGTGCTTGTGGAAAGAAAGGACTTTGACTGAACATGGGGCCCACAGAGCCATGAGCACTCATCTCTCAAAAGTAGTCTGACTTTTCAGTTCCCCCTCATCTTGGGACTCAGAGCTCTGGCGCTCTTCCCCTGCCCTGCCCCCACCCCCGTCTCTGAGCACTCCCCCCTCCCAGAGACTCAGAGTGGTCCACCAACCCGCTCACCCTCGGGACTGAGAGTGCTTCCTCACCCCCACCCTACCCCAAGGACTCAGAGAGCATGGCCCTTTCACAGGCACAAAGCTCATATGACAGGAGCACTTCCCCTGCCTGGTGTTGATTCCTCATAGGTGGGGACGCCTCCTCTTGGCAAGGGATGAGGTGGGGCCTCTATGTGCTTCTGCTCTGCGGCCCTCATTTGCCCCAGGACAATGTCTTCACTAGTCAGTGCAGGGCCTCTTGTCTCATACCTTCTCTGATGTTTATGGTCCTGGATAGGCTGCTTCTAAACTTGATTTTGTTAGCACGTAATAATTGCATGCATGAGTGGGGTTTCATGCGACATTTCCATGGGTGCATACAGTGTGCACCTACACACTGGGTTAACTAGCTTTTCCCTCTCCCTGTTATTTTTTTGTGATCTCAGTTTTTAGCTCTTCTCTTCTTGATACTAATAAAACACATAGCAGGTTGCAATATGGGTGCTTCTTGAAAAAAAAAAGAATGCAGAATCATAAACACATCAATAGTTTTAAGAGTAAATGATCACTTAAAATGATTTAAAAAATCATCACAAGTGACAAGTTTTACATAAACCTCACAGAATTCAGAAAAGTATATCATATTTTCCCTCAGATTGTGGTTTCATATTCTGATCATGTTTTCATAAAGAAACAATTCTGAAATACCATTTTCTTTTCTTTACTTTTTTTTTTTTTTTTGAGACAGATTCCACTGTGCATACAAGACTAAGACACTGGGTGGGACTCACTTTGTGTTTGAAACTGGCTTACACACAAAAGCCGCTGCACATCACATGCCCGATCAACCTAAACTAAATGAATCCCCTACTCAGCTTTCATGAGCAAAGCTCCCCTGGAAAAGAAAGACTGAAAATGAGAACCATTTGTATCCACTCAATACTGCTTAAAGTAAGGAGCAATTGGAGCATAACTAGACAGTTGTATCAGTTGACTGGACGCCAAGTGTGGCATACTGGCCAGTTATAGCTTCGGTAACACAGTGTAACCACCTCCCCGGCTTGAGAGCCTTGTTGGGGAGCAAACGTTCAGAGTGAGCTGCAGGCAGCCATGCCTCCTGGGCCTCCCACCATAGACTCACCCAAAGGCTCCTAAAGCATCCCTTTCTCCCTCACCTGCGCCATCTGCTCCAGACACTCTCTCCAAATCTGCTTTTGTCCACTGTCCTTGAAATGTTTGTCACTGCTTTACAAATCACCGAAACTATATAAGAGCAGGAATTGCTGTGACTTTCTGACAACCAAGTTCAAAGCTTTGTGGAAAAAAACTTGCCTTTGGCCGAGTCATCTGAAAACATGCCTTAAGAAAGAAGTCTGAAGACCATTTGTCTCACTTCAAGGTTTGTTGTTCCAGCCGCTTCTCTTAATGGCTGGCACTAAGCTGCGGAGCCACCAGTACCTTGCTGCTACACAAACAGCTGGCCCCCGAGGTTGCCCAGAAGAGTGCACTTGCCAGCAGTGGCACAAAGAAGCCCCACTGCTGATGCCCTGGCATCGTGATGCTGCTGGAGAAGTCCAGTGAGCTGCTGAAATGCAAGCTATGGTCCTAGTGCCTGGTGCTCAGGATTTCTCGGAACTCCATGACCAACCTTCACTTTGGCACTGCAGGAGGCATGGGAAGCCTGCTTGGGGTCTTTTTGAGGACACCAATCTACTGTATCCGTACCAAGCAGATCACTATCCTGCCCAAGGACATCCACCCAGAGCTCTGATGGACATAATGGCACACTCAGTTTTAAGATCTCAGCCAGAGACTCTTTTCAGAACTGCAAGTCATTGGGAAATATTTTGACAACATATGTTTAAAAAAAAAAAAACTGGAAGATTTGGAAGAAATGGCTGATTCCTAGACATGCAGGATCTACCAAAATTAAATCAAGGGGACATAAACAACTTAAACAGATCTACAACAAGCAATGGGGATGAATAAAAATCTCCCAACAAAGGAAAAGCCCAGACCCAGACTGATTCCCTGGTGAGTTCCAGCAAACCTTGAAAGAAGAGCTGACCCTGACACTCCTTAAACTGCTCCATCAAATAGAAAGGACAGTCTATGAAGGCGGCATCATCCAATCCTCACCCCAGGCTCCACTTCTTATAGCAGTGCCTCCTTTCAGTAGTGCCCACCCATTCATCAACAGGACACCATTGCCCTGATAGCACCCCTGAATCAATAAGACATCATTGTTGTGGCATCCCTTCCCATGGTCCATACAAAGATGAGCGTCTTTGAATGGGAATTACTGGCTATATATAAATGACTTTTTAAGTTTAATGTTTCTTTGTTCTTTGAGGATTCCATACACCCGTACAATGTATTTTGAACTCATTCACCTCTGTTTCCACATCCCAACCCCTCCTGGGTTCCACCACTCCCTCTAATTTCATGTCCTCTTTTTTTCTTCTTATAAATCAGTGAGTCCAATCAGTGTGGCTCATATATGCATGAATGTGAGGCCATCTACTGGAACAGGGGCCACATCCCTAAAGAAAACTGACTCTCCCTCCCTGGCAGCCATCACCTGCCAGTTGCTCCTCAGCTAGGGGTAAGGGCTGATGTGCCTCGTCCATCCATGCTGGAGTGTTGACTGGCTTGATCTTGTGCAGGTCATATGCAGGCAACCACAGCTGTTGTGAGTTTGTGAGTACAAAAGCCCTGTTATGTCTACAGGACACTGTTTTGCCTCAGTTCCCCTCAACCCCTGGCTCTTAAGATCTTTCACCCACTCTTCCATCATGTTCCCTAAGTCTTAGGGGTTGGGATTATGATACCTTATTTATGGATGAGCACTCTACAGACACTTGTTCTCTATACTTTGACCAGTTGTGAGGATACTGTGTGCAAACCAAATTTAAAAACACATCCAAAGGATCAATCACCATGGTCAAGTTGGTTTCATTTAGGAATGAAGGTATGGTTCAACATATGTAAATCAATAAGTGTAGTTTACCACATAAATGGACCCAAGGACAGACACCACAAGATCATCAATGCATAAAATACCTTTGACAAAATCCAACAATGCTTCCTGATAAACACCCTGGAGAGGCTGGGGGGGGGGCGGGTAGGGAACATATATCAACAAAATAAAGCTATCCAAGACAAATAGATAGTCATAATTGTGTCAAATGGAGAAAAACTCAAAGCTTTCTTATAAGATGCAGAACAAGGTAAGCATGTCATTTTTGCCATGCCCATTCAATATAGTACATGGAGTGCTAGCTAGTGCAACAAGACAAGAGAAGGAAATAAAGGGGATACAAATGGGAAAGGAAGAAGTCAAATTATCCTTGTTTGTAGATAACATGATTCTATATATGAGAGACCCCAAACACTCCACCAGCTAATGAGCACTTTCAGAAAATATCATTTATAAAATTAACATACACAAATAAGAAGTCTTCCCATATACCAAAGACAGACTGAGAAAGAAACCAGGGAAAGAATCCTATGCAGTCTAAAAAATACTTTGGAATAAGCTTAAGAAGTGAAAAACCTATACAATGAAAACTTTTAAAACACTGAAGAAATAAGTTGAAAACAATAGATTTCCCATGCACATGGATTGGTAAGGTTAATATTGTAAAAATAGCTATCCTACCAAAAGCAATCTACACATTTTATACAGCCTTGATGAAAATTTCAATTCACCACAGAAAATTTAAAACACTATTAAAATTCACATGCAACCACAAAAGAACCTTGATATACAAAACAACCCCTAAACTATAAAACCCGCTGGAGAGATCACCATTCCTGATTTCAAGTTATACTACAGAGCCATAGTGGGGGAAAACATGGTACTGGCAGAAAAATGGACATACTGATCAATGGAATAGAATTGAGAACCCAGATATCAGCCTACAGTCCTAGTGTTCTGATTTTTGCAGAGACCAAAAATAATCACTGGAGAAAAGACAACATCTTCAACAAATGGTAGTAGAGAAACCAAATAGCTACATGTAGAAGAATGAAACTAGATCCTTCTCCTACCTTGTACAATAGCAAATTCCAGGTGGATCAAAGATCTCAATATTAGACCTTAAATTCTAGAGGGAGAAGTAGGAAATACACTTTTGCTATGGGATGTTCTGTATGGCAAATGTGTTGCTCTGATTGGTTAATAAATAAAACACTGATTGGCCAGTAGCCAGGCAGGAAGTATAGGCGGGACTAACAGAGAGGAGAATTGAGGGAACAGGAAGGCAGAGGGAGAGACCTGGGAGCCACCGCCGCCATGACAAGCGAGATGTAAGGTACTGGTAAGCCACGAGCCACATGGCAACTTATAGATTAATAGAAATGGGTTAATTTAAGATAGAAGAAGTAGATAACAAAAACCCTGCCACGGCCATATAGTTTATAAGTAATATAAGTGTCTGAGTAATTATTTTATACGTGGGTTGTGGAACTGCGGGGGCTTGGTGGGACCTGGAGAGAAGCTCTCCAGCTACACACTTTAGGATATGGGCTTCAGTTACGACTTTCTGAGTGGGACCCCGGTCATGCAGAAAATAAGACCAGTAATCAACAGGTTCAACCTCATGACATTAGAAACAAAGGAAGGTGTTAATTTGCTGAAGAGGCAGCCTACAGAATGGGAGAAAATCTTTGTCAGCTATACATCTGAAAGAGGATTAGTGTTAGAATATACAAAGAACTCAAAACACTAAAACCCCAAGAAAGCAAACAATCTAACTAAAAATTGGGCCATGGAACTGAACAGGAAGCTCAAAAGAAGAATTATAAGTGGCTAAGAAATACTTTGAAAACTCTATAACGTCCTTATCTATCAGAAAAAATGAAAATTGAAACTACTTTGAGATTTCATCTTGCCCCAGTCAGAATGGCTGTCATCAAGAAAACACATAAGTCTCTGTACACATAATTTAAATGAAAATTTCTCATCTAGGCTAACAATGCTCCCTCCAAGAGTCAAAGACCATGTAACAAAAACCCCAGCATCAGGCATGAGAAGCCCTCTTTTGAGTTGTTAGTCAGGGCTGTTCAAGAGACTCTGAAAACATTACAGGCTCTTGCTATTGTCCTTGATTGTCCCCATATAGGAAAGGTAAGTTCATATTGCTTGAAAATACCATGTACTTCAGAGGCCCCTACACTGTAACTGACCTGAAAGCTTCCTCCCTGAGAACTAGGTTTCATGGTTCCAGGAGGCACCATGCTACCTTCCAATGGAAGGAAACAACCAACAGTCCTACCTAACTATGTCTCCTAGGAACCATAACAATAAACAGTGTGGCATGATAACCCTAAGGATGTAGTAGTGGCATGCATACCTTGGTACTAACCAACAGTTGCCTAGTTAGACTTAAGACCCTTTCAACAAGATGGAAATAACACCTGGTACTGGAAACCTTGCCAACTATCCAGGGCTAGTCATGGGTCTTGGAGGAGAACCTACAACCACGATTTTATTAAACCAGCATAATCCCTAACTACTTTCTAAATATATGTCCTTATATCTACAGATAAGTGTAGTCCTCACCTTTCATCGAGGAAATCTCTCTTTGCAACAGACAAAGACCATTACAGAAAACCCAACCAATCAAAATGTGAGTTGTGGAGCCCAGTCTCGACGGATACACTTACAAAACACTCCCAGACCTCAGGGAACATTGTGGAAGAGGGGGTAGAAAGAGTGTAAGATCCTGAGGACCAGGGAGTTTGCTGTGAGATTGTGTCTCCTAGTGATAACAGAAGCTATACGCATAAAGTCTCACCAACATGCCTGCCTAAACACGAAGTGAACCAAGACAACAACAGACATGGCAAAGTGGATGGGGGAAAGCTCGGGAGGCCTCACTCTACACAAAGGACTTTAGGCAATTAAGGAATGCTGAGACGCCGAATAGCCCTGGAAACATACATACAAGTAACACTATATGGACTGAGCAGGTTGTATTTAGGAACTTATATGTATATACATACACATTTATGTATGTAATAGCAATTAATGAAAAGAGAGGCCATGAATTTGAAAAAGAGCAAGGAGAGGTATATGAAACAGTTTGAAGGGAGGAAAGGAAAAGGGGGAAATGATGTAGTTATATTCTAATCCAGTGGTTCTCAACCTGTGAATCTTGACCCTTTGGGGAGGTCAGATGACCCTTTCACAGGGGTTGTCTAAGACCATGGGAAAACACAGAGATTTACATTACAACTCATAGCAGCAGCAAAATTACAGTTATGAAGTAGCCACAAAAATAATTTTATAGTTGGGATTCATCACAACATGAGGAACTGTATTAAAGGATCGCAGCACTAGGAAGGTTGAGAACCACTGTTCTAATCCCACAAAATAAAAGAAATAATAAAAATAATTTAGAAACCAAATAACAAGAAATGCTAGAGTAGATGTGGGGAAAGGAGAACACTTGTTCACTCCTGGTAGGAGTGCAAACTGATGTAGCCACTGTGGAAATCATTGTGGAGATTTCTCAAAAAGTTAGATAGAGATGCACTGCATCATGCAGCTCTAGCTCTCTTGGGCACATACCAAAGTACGCTATATTCTACTATAGAGATACTTGCTCACTCGTGTTCAATGCTGCTATCTTCAATGGCCAGGAAATAGAAACAGCCTAGATGTCAATCAACAGATAGACGAACAATGGAAGTGTGCTGTATTTACACAATGAGATATTCAACGTAAAGAAAAAATAAAATTTGCAAGTAAATGGGTAGAACTGGGAACTATTGTGAGTAAAGTCACCCACACCCTGAAAGACCAAAGCCTCATGTTCTCACTCCTGTAGATCCTGGCATTAGAGCTTTAGCTCTGGAGTCCCTGTAGCCTCTATAGTATAGCCAGGGAGCCAGAAAGGGGTAGTTGGTGGATTTTAAGAGAAGAGGAATTTAATACTCAGATTCTTTGTTTTTTAGAAACAGTCATCCTTTATATCTCTGGATGGCCTGAGACTCACTATGTAGAGCAGGCTGGCCTCAAACTAAGAGCAATCCTCCTGCCACTGCCTCCAAAGCACTGGAATTACAGGTACCAACTACCTCACTCAACCTAGACTTAGAAATGCCTCTGCTGACGTGTTGTTTAGTTGCAATGAATTCTGCATACTTAAAGGGCATTATTCTCTATGCCTTGGTACATGCGTGTATAGGCCCAATTGAGACCATCAGGACTACAAATTTGATTTAGTTTTGACTGAGCTTTGTTAGAGTTTTCACCTTTCAAGAAACATCTGTCTTACCCAAGTTGTTGACTTTTCTGGCACAAAATTGCTCGTAATATTCCCCGATCATCACAGATGTAGCTGCATCCCCTTGTGGTACCATCTATTTCAATGCCGTTACCAGTTGTTTCTGACTGTGTTCTTTTTGTTAGGCATCCTGGCTGGAGGCTTATCAATGGTATTGATTTCCTCCAAGAATCAGCTTTTGCTTCATTGATTTTTTTTTTTTAATGTGAGATTTCCTGCTTAGTGTTTTCCATATGTCTGCTCTAATATTCCTTGCTTCTTCTTTCTCCTTCCTGTGGGTCTGATTTACTGGACTTTTAAATGTTTCCTAAGTCAGAGGCTGAGGTTGTGGATTTGTGATCTTTTCTCTTTTCTCAACTAGGAATTCGGGGCTTTATATTTCCTTTGGTCTTTGCCGTCTGTTGCATCTCAAACATTGTTCTGTGTTGTATTTTCAGACGTATTAGCATGGTTTTGTTCTGTTAAAAATACTTATTTTCTTTTCATTTATTCTTTAGCCTGTAGGTTATTTGGAATTATGTTATTTGTTGGCAAATACCTGGAGGTTTACCTGATATCTTTCTGTGGTATGTTTCTAATGTAATTCTATCATACCCGGGTAACCTATTGATCACTAACCAAATCCCTTTAAATTTATTCAGACATTTTTGTATCTTAGAATTTGGCTGATTTGGGTTAATAGCCTGTGTACTTTAGAAGAGCATGGGTTTTGCCTATGTTGCCTCTTGAAAATTTCCCAGCTTGGTTGATAATGGACTCAAGTATGTGCTTCCTACAAGGAATCCAGTCTAAGGATAAAGACACACAGTGGCTGAAAAGTAGGAGGTTAGCTGGGAGTCGTGGCACAGGCTTGTAACTCCCAGCACTCAGGAAGCAGAGGCAGAAGGTTCAAGAATTCAAGTTCATCCTTCGCTACACAGGGAGTTCAAGGTCATCCTGAGCTACTGGAGACCCAGTCTAAAAACACACAAAAAAGTATTTGAATGGTAAAAGATATGCTTACACCAACCAAAGGATAGCTGAATTGGCTCTCTCAGAATAAAATAAAGATCAAATCCCTATTTTCTTGACAATTACTAAAAGTCAGTGCTGGGGTTTCTGACAGCTGTGAATTTGTCTCTTTTTCTTTCTGTTTCTACCAGGTTTGCTCCACATATTCCTAAGAACATTTGCAGGGACCATACGTGTTTAGGACTGTGATTTTTGTCTTGAATAATTCATCCCTCAATCATTTTGAAATGGTGATTTCATAATCTCTGATTTCTTTTACCCTTGCATCTCTTTAATCTTCAGATACGGGAAACTTGGACCAATGTGTATTCCACTACTTCCCATGTCTCCCCCATTTTGTGACTGCTCAAAGATTCCCACTCTACACATCTTAAAACACTATGACTTTTCCTTCAACTCACTGATTCTCTATAAGCTTTCCAGTCTTCCTCTGTCTTTGGAGAATCATCCATTCCTGTCTTCAACTGCTCTGTTCTTCTTGGGTAACCCCTCATGCCATCCCACAGCAGGTTGCCTGGTTCACAACTGTGGTGCACCCAAAGCTGAGAAGGATCAGTGGAGTCAAGTGGACCCTCCTGATGGTCTGGAGGGGTTGGCCATGGCAGGGCAGGCTGAGTGAGGGGAGTCAATGGTGGGGAGCTGAGAAAGGCAAGCATGTGGGTGACAGGTGAGGGCCAGAGAAATAGCAGTGGAGACAGGCAGTTTCGATCTTGAACGTCTCCATGTTCCCCATGTGAAAGACTTGGTCTTTATTGGAAGGTGGTGGGAACTCTGAGTGCAGCCTGATGGGAGGGAGGCCTTTGAGTCACTAGGGCATGCCCTTGGAGGAGCCGTCTGGATGCTTTCCCTGACAGGAAAAAAGCTGCAGGTGAGTGAGGGATGTGGGAGTTCTTTGTCCTAGCTTCTTTCATTTTGTACTCTACTAGAAAATGGGCAGAAGTTTTACTCAGCTTAATGTTCCTTCATACCAAGACAGTCCGCCCCAACTACAGGCCTCAAAGCTGTGGGCACAACAGACCATGCCCTATGACCCCCAGAACCATGAGTGAAAATGAGTTTTTCCTCTTCTTACATCGAGCCTGTCAGGCATTTGTAACAGCTGTGGAGTGCTAACACAAGGATGAAAATGGAATCAGAGCACACTAGGGACTCTCCCCAGCTTAGGGAATAGCTATCTTGTGCTAAGTCTCTACCGATTGATTTACTCTGAGTCTCTCTCCTTGTCCAGATTTATCCATGAAGACAGAGACAAGTGTTTGACCCATTCACAAAGAACTTGTAACAGAGAAACAGCTCAGTAAGTCATTTTAAACAATTGACAGAAAGAGTTCACTGGACTGTGAAGGCCTGAGAGCTCCATTCAGGGACAACAGCCTGGTACTAGCTTTGGGGTCTGGAATTTCAGGGACATGGAAGCAAGAAGACAGGAGGGTGGGTGCCTTCTGTCCTCTGACCCCTCTAAGGACTCCCCCCACACACGCACACACTATAGATTTTTGGCAGTTGGTATATTTGGACAGGGTGAGGAAGATGTGAGTGAATACAGGGTGATGGTAATTGTACCCATATTGCATAATAGCCACCAGATTAATCCAGTATAAACAGATTATGTTTATAATTGTAGTAAACTGTAATTTTAAGTAAATTGAAAATCAGGGTTATATAACACATCTCAAAATATCTAATTACTAGAAAGCAGTTTTGTATAGAAATGCCCTAATCTATTATTCAACACAAGCTCATTTGTAAAAAGAACTACTAGCCAATTACTGTTGCTATTGACATTAGAATATGCATCTCTGTAAAGGTCACCCGAAGTGTCTCAGGACACTGGGGCTCCCAGTTTTCTAAGAGGGGTTGGAACTGATAAAGCACGATGTACACTGGTAATCTCTGAGCTTGGGAGGCTTGGGTCAGAGTTCCTTGTGTTCCAGGCCAGC
>CABHPP010130099.1:0-29802 GCA_902168425.1 Peromyscus attwateri | reverse complement strand
AAAAAAAAAAAAGAAGCTAAAGATTTAGGGGAGACTCATTTTCAGCCCCCAGTAGAAGTAGAGGATTGCATAGCCTGTCTTCCACCTAGAAGAAAACTGAAGTTGCCCATCTCATTCCCTGTCTTTTCCCAGGCTGTCCATTCACATGGACGACGAACTGCGGCACATCGCGCAGAACTCTCTTCAGGGACTGCTGGTTGACTTCTGTGACTGGCGGGAAGACGTGCTCTTCGGTTTCACTAACTTCCTGCTCCGGGAAGTCAACGACATGCATCACACCCTCCTCGATTCCTCCCTCAAGTTGCTCCTGCAGCTGCTCACCCAGTGGAAACTGGTTATCCAAACGCAAGGAAGAGGCTACGAACAAGCCAACAAGATCAGAAACTCAGAGGTGATTCCCCCCATGTGCACACTGTAATGTCATGCACACATACACACACATACCACACACACACCACACACGCACACCACACATGCACACCACACATACACACCATACACGTACACCACACACGTACACCACACATGCACACTACACACACACACACAAACACACACACGATACACACACACATGCACACCACACACGCACATACACACACCACACATACACACCACATACACACACACCATACACACACCACACACACAACACACACACACACACACACACACACACACACACACACACACACACACGGCAACTTAGGAAACCTTCAGAGTTCTTCCTTCCTACTGAGTAGGACCTGCCTCTGAATCCAGCCCTTAGTTCTTCCTCCAGCCACATTGTGACCAAGAACTCAGAATGTGCTCTGCCATAAGGCCGGACTTGTTAACTCCAACAAGGAGTATGTAAGGAGTAGAAATTGTTTGCGGTTTTTTTTCCCCCTCAAAGATCACACATTTGTTTATAAGAACAAATGGTCAGTGTACTGGAGAGATGGCTTAGAGATTAAGAGTGCATCCTGCAAGCCTGGAGAGATGGCTCATAGGTTAAGAGCACTAACTGCCCTTCCAGGGGTCCCGAGTTCAATTCCCAGCACCCACATGGTGGCTCACAACCATCTGTAATGAGATCTGGTGCCCTCTTCTGACCTGCAGGCATACATGCAGACAGAACACTGTATACATAATAAATAATAAATAAGTAAATAGTAAGTAAGAGTGCATACTGCTCTTTCAGAGCAGCCAAGTTCAATTCCCAGGATCCATGTCAGATGGCCTGCAACTTCCTATAACTCCAATTCTAAGTGATTCGACACCTCTGGCCTAAATGAGCACCCAGAGTCTTGTGGACACACACATACACATACCTGAAAATAAAATAAGTCTTTAAAAATAAGGACAAATGATTGGAGGATGGAGCGTTAGAACCGGGCAGGGCTGTGATTGGAGGATGGAGAGTTAGAACCGGGCAGGGCTGTGATTGGAGGATGGAGAGTTAGAACCCGGCAGGGTTGTGGGCATCAAGACAGATAAGGATAGAGACCACAGTTTGCTGTCTACCAGGTTGTTTTTTCTAGTTAGCAAGGTACTTGTCACTTTATTCTGCATCCGCGGAGATGAAAATACAGTCTTATGGTTTCTCGATAATGAATGGTGAAAATGAATGCCAGCAGTCTGGAAAGTGCATTAAAGAGGACCAGGTTCTCAGTGCCACGTGGTGAGCTGACCTTGGCCATCCCAATGACTCTGGTTCTGGATGGATAGGATCATCAGTGGCTCCGAGGACTGTGTAGACTCTGGACAGCATAGCAGCACCCAGCTAACAGTGAGGGTGGCATTCAGGTCCCCATGTGCTACACGCACAGAAGACAACTGATTGAAAAACAGTAACCTCAAAAGCTTTGAAAAAGGAAACCGAGGTGGCATCTGTCTTTGCAAGAGGGTCATGTGATTGCAGTTTGGGCACTCCCAGAACCCGTCATGTAGACGTGCAAAGCTTGGATTAGATTCCTCCCTGTGAAAATGTAAATGAGTGTGCTGGCTCACACCTCTGATCCCAACACTTGGGAGGCAGGGATCAGAGAATCATAAATTCTAGGCTAGTCTGAGATGCATAGTGAGAGCCTGTCTCAAAAAAGCAGGTAAAAGGGAGAGAGAGAGGTAGCTCCGTGGTGAAGTAAGTGTGCACGCTGTTCTCCCAAAGGACCTCAGTTAAGTACCCTATCAGGGAGCTCACAATTGCCCGTTCATTCCAGTTCCAGAGGATCTGATGCCCTCTTCTGGACTCAACCTGCACCAGGTGCACATACCACACACCCCCCCCAAGGCATATACATACAATTAAAAATGAATAAAAATATCTTTAAAGTTTTCAAAAATAAATACAAATAAACAACAGTGATAAGCCCTCACCTCAAGAGAACCTAAATTCTCTTCTGAAAAAACTCCAGCTTTGGGCATGAGCTGTCATTGGAAGTAGAGAACTTCTTCCTTCTCTAGAGAATGTCTCCTATAAGATGCCCTAGGTTCAATATTCCCAGTACACATATATACCAGTATCCCCCAAATGTGTGTGTGTGTGTGCAAGCAAGTCTCAGCAAAAAGTAAAAGTCTTTGAAAATCCAGCTCAATTGTATCTTTTGTCCATAGAAAACTTCAGTGAAAACAAATTAGACCACTTTGATCGCATAATCCCAAATGGTGTGGCCAGAAGCAATATTCGTTTCTTCACTATGAACAGCCTTTGAAAAGTCATTTCTCATCAGCGATAACAGATGGCTGGAGTTATCACAAAGCACCCATTGATCTGAAAAGAAAAAGGGAATTAGGATATTTCATGAATAATAATCAATTCACACACTCTGTCTCTAAGCTGTTACATTTATTTTAATATTGCAAAGTCTAATGTGCAAAAAGCTGTATGCCTTCCCTTGTTATTCGGCTAAACTTGGAATGTTTTCTTGCATGGCAGCTCATTCCCAATGGCTCCAGCCACAGGATGCCGTCGGAGCGTGGTCCCCACTGCAGCGTCCTCCATGCTGTGGAAGGCTTTGCTCTTGTCCTGCTCTGCAGCTTCCAGGTGGCCACGCGCAAACTGTCCGTGCTGATACTCAAGGAGATCCGAGCTCTCTTCCATGCCCTGGGTCAGCCTGAGGTATGGCATGTTCTCAGGAAGTGTCCTAAGTCATTCCCTTCAACAGCTTTGGGTTAAAAATTAGAAATAGGGCTGGAGAGATGGCTCAGCAATTAAGAGCACTGGCTGTTCTCAGCCAGAGGTCCTGAGTTCAATTCCCAGCAACCACATGGTGGCTCCCAACCATCTGTAATGAGATCTGGCGCTCTCTTCAGGCACGCAGGCATAACACTGTATACACAATAAATAAATCTTAAAAAAAATTAGAAATAACACATTGCTATTGCCTATATGCAACATATGTAGCATCAAGACTTCATTGTTGATACATTGTTGGGTTTTAATTAGGTAGCAGCCTTTTTTTTTTTTTTTTTTTTTTGCTTTATTTTGTTTTGAGGCAGGGTCTGGAACTCTGTGGACCCAGCAGGCCTTGAACTCACAGAGCTCTGTCTGCCTCAGCCTCCTAAATTCTGGGATTAAAGTCATGCACCACCATTCCCAGGGTATAACAGAATTCTTTTTAAAAATCCTGTTAACTGTTTTTTAAGGTTTTATTTATTGTTATTTCATGTGTATGAGTATTTTCCCTGCATCTGTGTGTACCATGTACACGCAGGGTCCTTGCAAGCCAGAAGAAGTCATTAAACCTGCTGGAACTGGAGTTGCAGACAGTTGTGAGCTGCCCTGTGGGTGTTGGGAACCGAACCCTGGTCCTCTCCTGAGCCGTCTCTGCAGCCCCCATAATAGCCTTTTTTTTTAACTTTTTTTGAGCATTTCATACTGCATTTGTATCATTTCCACACAATGCTCTCCCCTCTTCAACCCCTTCCATGCCCTCCTCGATTTCCTTATCTCCTTTTTAACTATTACTGTTGCGTATATATTGTGTATAAATACAACCTGCTGAGTCCGCTTGGGGTTGCTCATACAGATGTGTGTTTAGGGCTCACCACTTAGGATCAGATAACCTGTCGGAGGCTTGTCCACAGAGAAGACTAATTCTTTCTCAGCAGCCGTTAGCTGCCTGTAGCTGTCCATCTAGGGGTGGGGCCTTGAGGGACTTCCCCCACCCACATTGGACTACCAACTGGTATTGTCATTACGTGACCATATTGTTGCAATTTCATGGGCATAGTACCATTCTTAATGTACTGGAGGCAAGTCATGTCTTCTGACAGTGACTCAAGAGACCATTTCTAATTTACTGAATGATCCTACTTTACTAAGAATTTTAAGATTAATTTAGTTAGGGTTAATTAATTAATTTAGCAACATTTTTCTCAGTGTTCAACATACATCTAATTAAGAAGATGCTACATATACATTAGAGAATAAACGAGGAAAAGTAACACATCTTCTTTAAAACATCACGATGCTAAACCAAACAGCTTAATTTCAATGATGATAGGAAAGCATGTCCTCCCAAGACAAAGGGCAGAGTTGCACAGTCTGTGGGTAGTCGGGGATGTGGGGGTCTGTCCATAATATGTTTTTATGTCAGTCACAGTCCACATTATCAGTTATCCTGGTGAGCCAGTGACCTCAAATAAGGAGCATTTTAGTGTCCCAGCAAGGCATGATCCTGCAGGGTTTCTGTTCCTTAAGCTTATCACAGAGGCATGAATGCCTGCCTCTGTGACCAATATCCAACCCTGCTATTCAGACTCTCAAGTAGGTGCGAATCTTTGAAACTGGAGCTTCAATTATCTTGCGCTGGAATTGAAAGCCTGTGTATCCTCAGGACCACGAGGTTTTAGTTCCTGCCTTGCCTTTGGTGACACTCACATTTCTGAGAAAACCTTTATCGCTGTCTGGCAGGCTGCTCTGCTCCACGTCCTGGGCTGAAGGCTGTGGGATGGGCGGGAAGCATGCATTTCCCAGGGGTATAACTGACTCCTCTGTTGTACAGGACGATGACAGGCCGATGATTGATGTCATGGATCAACTAAGTTCTTCCATTCTTGAAAGTTTCATTCATGTGGCAGTTTCAGATTCGGTAAGTAAACCATGTGGTCCCAAACGCTATCTGTTGTCAGATGTAAGTTCTGAGCCTGTCTCTAAAACACAACTATGTGTGGAAACATAAGGTTCTTAACAGACTAATAACCTGAGGCACCGATAACTAGGAAAACAAGATTAGCTTTTCAGATAATTGCACAGGACACGTCTGAAAAAAAAATTCCAAAGAAAATTTGAGCCTTAGAAATATAGTTAAGGGCTGGAGAGACGGCTCAGTGGTTAAGAGCACCGACTGCTCTTCCAGAGGTCCTGAGTTCAGTTCCCAGCAACCATATGGTGGCTCACAACCACTTGTAATGAGATCTGGTGCCCTCTTCTGGCCTGCAGGGACACATGCAGGCAGAATACTGTATATATAATAAATAAATAAATCTAAAAAAATACAGTTAATAGTTTTTTAAAACTTCAAATTCAAGAAAAATTACTCTGGACAGGGTTTCTCTGTGTAGCTTTGCGCCTTTCCTGGATCTCGTTCTGTAGACCAGGCTGGCCTCCAACTCACAGAGATCTGCCTGCCTCTGCCTCCCAAGTGCTGGGATTAAAGGCGTGTGCCACCACTGCCCAGCTTACTCTGGATTCTCATAGAAAATTAACTTGCCTTAATTATTGTCTTTAATATTTAATCTTTGTTTCATTTTGTAATTAACATTTTATATTACAGTACTCTCAATATGTAAATCCTATTTATGCATTACTTGATAGTTTACAAGATGGTTCCATTTTTATTGCCTTTGACCCTCACAGTTATTAGAACGCAAAAATATCAAGAGGGAAAGGGCTGGGGGTTAGCTCAGGGCACACTGGTTGATTGCGCACAGGACATTGAGTTTGCTCCTCCCGTTGCTGTGAGGGATGGACACCCACAGTCATACCGAAGAGTTCACCTGTGGCCTTTCTTGGCCCAGACTCCAGCAGAGCTCTACCTGCTCTACAAATACTGTCTTCACTGGAAATGCATCATGGTGGTTTTCAATGCCCTGAGCATTGCTATAGTTAGCATCGAAGCTAACTTTAGATGTCCATCTCAAAACAGAAAAGTACAGTGAATGAACCTGGGTCCATTTCAGCTCCATGGATAGGCAGGGGAACCCAGGGTGCCTGGAGAACACGTATAGTTCATGCCTGACACAGATGCCTCCCACATATGCAAATGACTGCACTGTTGGAGGGAATCTGTGAGCTTTTCATAGCCTTCCCTGACACTGAACATGAAGTGCTAGTTTTGGGCAATAATAATTATGATAATTACTAAAACCATCAGCCAGGTACTGCAGACCAGAACAACCAGAGTAAAGTAGCGTGCATTCTCTTACCTTACAGTTATTTGAACATGAGATGGACTGGTCATTCTTAGACATGCATATCTCCTCTTCTGTAGATAACCATTACATCTATTCACATGTGTAGCTGAATTGCTAAATGGTCTTATAAATGAAATAACCATAGCCAGGTATGGGGGTGAATTCTGAAAGATCAGAGAAGCAGAACAAGCCACAGCCAACCTCACCTCGCCAACTCCTCAGCTGATCTTGTTTCCTCAGACTGAAAGTTTCTGAGTCCTCACCCGAATGGATCTCAGCTGAACTGCTGCTAAAAGCCTAAAAGCTAAAAAGCCTCTAGTTCCTGGTCCTCACTTCTTATATATCTTCCTGCTTCCTGCCATCACTTCCTGGGATTAAAGGCGTGTGTCTTTCCCACGAAAAGACATGACATCTCAAGTCCTGGGATTAAAGGCATGTGTCACCATGCCTGGCTCTATTTCCAGTGTGGCCTTGAACTCACAGAGATCCAGACGGATCTCTGCCTCTGGAATGCTAGGATTAAAGGCGTGTGTGCCACCATTTTCTGGACTCTATGTCTATCTAGTGGCTGGCTCTGTCCTCTGACCCCAGAGTTTATTAGGGTGCATAATATATTGGGGGACACAATATCACCACATACATGATTTCCTTCTATATTTGCTAGAATCCAATCTTAAGCAGGAGTCACCAGGTCAGCATCCCAAACTTCAGAAGAGGAAGGAGTGCCAGCGTTGCATCTCTACGTCCATTGTATCATGTGATTCACAAAACAATATTAGGAGAGATCAGTTACAATCAGTTACAACCGCTTAGCCACAAGTGAAGGAGGCAGACAGTCTGGATTCGGTGATTTCCCCAGAACACAGGTTTTAGGCGGAGCACTTGACAGGGTCTCGTTCCTCTCACTCTAAAGGTCCAGTCCCACCCCCTCTAGCCCAGCAATAAATATATGAAGGCCAGATCTGTAGCATTTACCCAGGGGAGTTCATGGCCCCAACAGATGAAATATTACTTTATAAAGGCCTCCCAAAACGGTAGGCTTCCCCACCCTTGGAACAATAGATACGTTATTTAAAAATTGGTATTGCCGGGGCTGGAGAGATGGCTCGGTGGTTAAGAGCATTGACTACTCTTCCAGAGAACTGGAATTCAATTCCCTGCACTCCTGTAGCAGCTCACAACTGTCTGTAATTTCAGTTCCGGGGGACCTAATAACCCATGGCAAAACACCAACGCGTATAAAATAAAAATAAATAAATTAAAAATTGGTATTTGCCTAAATATTGATGTGGATACTTAAAAGAGAATAAAATATAAGAATTTATCAATACATACATACACATCTTTATCTTTAAAGGAGTTTTGAAATACATTGGGTTGATAGCATAGAGTAGAAGATTAACTAGGTCGCTCCTCTCAAAAATCATCTGGAGAATGCTCTTCAGAAAAGGGCCGGTGTTGGCTGTCTCTGCAAACCACAGGCAAGATGCTTCATTCTAAATAAAGACGAAAAACACCATGCACACATCCACACAAACAAATCACAGGAATGAATCCACACTTAGGAATCCACACTTGAATAGTTCTTCAGGATTTTAAAATTGTAAATCTGGGACTGGGGAGAGGGCTCGGTGGTTAAGAACACTTGTTCTTCAAGAAGACCAGAGTTTGGATTCTCAGCACCCACATGGTGCCTCACAACCATCTGTAACTCTAGTGCCTAGAAATCCACTGCCCTCTTCTGGCTGCCACAGGCAGCAGGCACAGATGTGGTACACACACATGCATGCAGGTATAACATTCATATACATAAAAATAAATCTAAAACAATTATAAATCTGTGGTAAAGTTTAAATGAACTAATCTCATGTATTGTCACACAAATGTTTGTTGAACAGCTTCTGTGTACTCATACACAGTGTTTATATGACATCAAAACTTAAAAATATGACTGTAGCTGGGCGTGGTGGCACAGGCCTTTAATCCCGGCACTTGGGAATCAGAGGCAGGCGGATCTCTCTGAGCTCAAGGCCAGCCTAGTTTACATAGCAAGTTTCAGACCAATAGGAACTACCTAGTGGGACCATGTCTCAAAAACCAGCAATAAAAAATAAATTACTATAAGCACTGAACTTCCACTTACTGCAGACTGGCAGAGGGTCTCAGCTGACTCACTCAGGCATTGTATGTGACGGGTGGAGGATGGGTGTTGCAGATCCAAAGCTGGCCCACGGCCTCGGAGGTCAGGATCGGCACTGTGGCTGAGCCTGTCTGTCTACCTGCTTCTTGGCCCACAGGCAACACTACCGCTGACCCACAACGTGGATCTACAGTGGCTGGTGGAATGGAATGCCGTCCTGGTGAACAGCCATTACGACGTGAAGAGCCCTTCCCATGTCTGGATCTTCGCACAGTCTGTCAAAGACCCCTGGGTCCTCTGCCTCTTCAGCTTCCTGCGCCAGGAGAACTTGCCGAAGCACTGCCCCACAGCCCTCAGCTATGCCTGGCCTTACGCCTTCACCCGGCTGCAGTCCGTGATGCCGCTGGTGGACCCAAAGTAAGGTGTCCGTGTGTTTCCCTGGCTTCACCATTGCTTCTCTCAAATTTTCACTTCCTGTAAGAGGTTGGACTGTCACAATCTTCTCTAATTTTTTAATTTCCTCCTCTAGAATTCTTAATGTATAGTAGAGATTAAAAAAAAATACCCGCTCTAGAGCAAGGGTTGGTTTTTCTTTTGCTTTGATAATCTGTAGGACTACGTATACTAGTATAGGAAGCTTGACTCTTTTTTTTTTTAAAGATTTATTTATTTATTATGTATACAGTGTTCTGTCTGCATGTATGCCTGTAAACCAGAAGGAGCAACAGATCTCATTACGGATGGTTGTGAGCCACCCTGTGGTTGCTGGGAATTGAACTCAGGACCTCTGGAAGAGCAGCCAGTTCTCTTAAGCGCTGAATCATCTTTCCAGCCCATTGACTCTTAATACAGAGACCATTAAAATTCTTCTGTCCATCCTCTCATCCTTGAGGGACAGCTGCCTAATCGTCTGAGCCCTCCTAACAGTCTTTATTTAGCAAGTGATATTTACAGCCTGGGTTGGTAGTCTATGCCTACAATCCTAGCACTCTGGAGACTGAAGTAGAAGGACTGCCACAGTTCAAGGCCAGCCAGGCCTATAGAGTGAGATCCTATCTCAACTAGAGCCCCAAGAATTCATATTCAAAAATCAAGAAATAGGGCTGGAGAGACGGCTCAGTGGTTAAGCTGTACACACTGATCTTGCAGAGGACCGAAGTTCAGTTCCAGCACCCACATTAAGTGGGTTGAATGGCCCACAACCCTCTGTAACTCCAGCTTCAAGGTATCTGATGCCCTCTTCTGGTCTCCATAGGCACTGACACTCATGTGTGTATACACACACACACACACACACACACACACACACACACGATTGAAAATAAAATAACTAAAAATCAAACAATAAAATCAGGGATTGAGTTTTCCCTCTGTTTTTGTCTCTGTCTGCAGCAGCCCAATCAACGCCAAGAAAACCAGCACCGCGGGCAGCGGAGACAACTACGTTACCTTGTGGAGAAATTACCTCATTCTCTGTTTTGGAGTTGCCAAACCCAGTATTATGAGCCCAGGACACTTACGAGCGTCCACTCCAGAGATCATGGCCACGACCCCCGATGGCACAGTGAGCTACGATAACAAGGTGACATGCCTCAGAGGAATTCTTCTGTAAGGTTGTTTTTTAGCTCACTTGTCTAGCGTTCCCAGTACAAATGGCACCGCGCCCGCCATCTGGAATAGCAGGGAATCGGATTTTCTTCCGACACATTTCCAGATCCCATTAAGCGGCTCTGTGAATAATTTATTGCTCCCCTGTGAGGGTGGAATGGATGACTAGAAGATCAGGAAGCTTGCTCTAGGGAACCTTGCATTTATCAGCGCCTCGAGGTTGGGCTCGTCTCCTCCATGCTCTCTTTCCCTCTTCACGACTGAACACCAGAAAACCACAACTCTAGCCAATGATTTTGTTAAAGATAGTTTTGTTGACTTAAATAGTTTAAAAGAAAAGGGCAGGTTTTTCTTTAGGACTTGGATCCCAGGTAGGAAATGCTTAACTTGTGCTGCATGAAATGCGTGGGTTTCCCGCACCCCCCCAAGTGATGGCAGTACCCTGGGATGTCACTCAGCCACTTGAGAATGCCATCATCCGGTTACATGTTCTCTTTGTCACGTCAAGTCACCTCGTTTTAGGCCATCGGCACACCGTCAGTGGGCGTCCTGCTGAAGCAGCTGGTGCCTTTGATGAGGCTGGAGAGCATCGAGATCACAGAGTCGCTTGTTCTAGGATTTGGAAGAACAAATTCCCTTGTGTTCAGGTATGGCTGCCGCAGTACGTTCTTCTAAATCATACACGTTGCTGCGGTTACACTTATCTCTTAACTCAAGCTTGGGAGCGACAGCTGGTGTCTGGAGTGTTGATGGGCTGTGCATGATGTCCTTCACGCCATTGTTTAAAGGCAAGCAGCCTTCCTTTTTGCAGCTTTGATTTTATCTCTCAAATTTTATTTCACTTGCCAGTGTGAATGTAAGTGAAGATAACTCCCTGTCCATCCCCAGTTAGCCAGACGTTGCGAGGCTGCAACCCAAAAGAAGGGTAGTGTGTGATTTCCTGCCATTCCTACCACAGACTCAAAGGTGGCACATGAGTGGAACCCATTGGGCAGGCTCAATTAGCACGAACCATCTTTCTGTAAAGTTTGTTTTGTACCTCAATCAAACCGGCTTTGTGTCAGATACTTGGGGCGGTGTCAAAGCTTCTGAAAGAGACATCATGAAATGTTGATGCACACCAGTTCTGGTGATTAGCCGAGACATAAACAAATCAGAATGAAGGTAACATTTATTAAACAAAAGCTCCCATGCAGTTAGAAAAGAGGACTCTTCGAACATCTCACCCTGAACAATAAGTAAAAATTACAAGTTCTCATTACTAGAGCACCAATTAACCAGCATTTAGCGAGTTTATTAATTAGTTAGGTTAGCTTTAAAAAGATAACTCACACCGGGCAGTGGTGGCGCACCTTTAATCCCAGCACTCGGGAGGCAGAGGCAGGCGGATCTCTGTGAGTTCGAGGCCACCCTGGTCTACAGAGTGAGTTCCAGGACATCGAGGACTGTTTCACAGAGAAACCCTGTCTCAAAACCCCTCCCCCCCCCCCAAAAAAAAAGATAACTCACAATTCCTGAAATCAGTCAGTGATCTTTCCCAAAGAACTGCCAAGTCCCTGAGCACAGCTTACCCTCTCTCTGTATTCCTGGAGGTAGACGCTGCCCTTCAGCTAACCAGCCACAGGCATTTGAAAAAGCTCTGTGAACCTCAGTTTGCACAGCTGCAAGATTAGTACAACTCTAATAAAAATCGCTCTAATAAAACAAGCCGAGCATCTGGACCAATAGCTCAGTGTTAGTTAAGAGCACTGGCTGCCCTTACAGAGGACCTAGGTTCAATTCCCACTGCCCTCTTCTGGCCTCCATGGGTACTGCATGCATGTGGAGTGCAGCCTATACCCCAGATACATAGAAGTAAAGTTAAATTTTTTAAATTTTAAACCGATTTGATGTAATGGAATCTGCCCCATAATTTGCTAAGAGGATATATTAGATATATATTCACATAGTAAAATATTTGGTAAATAGCTGATAAGTAGGAGAGGGTTATTAACAATTATTAATATTAATATTATTAGTGTTACCATATCATTACACCAATATAATATCCTTTGATATTATATTTTAATGTTATTAACATTATACATTATTAAATGGGACTCTTTGATGAAGAAATTCTGTCTTTATCTGAGCGATGGAGACTAAGCCTCAGATTTTTCTCTCAGTGCAGAGTGCTGTGGATTCTCACAGCCTTTCTGATTCCCTGGAGGGTGATAAAGTATCCACGAGGAAAGCATGCAGCTTCCAAACTTGTCTAGCTGCAAGCAACATCTTGTGTCTGTTTTAACACGGAAATTCAGAAATAATTTCCCAAAAAAGACAATTCATAACAAAACAAACAATAATTAGAGACTTGAGAGGACAGGTGAGATACATACATATATGTGTGTGTGTGTGTGTGTGTGTGTGTGTGTGTGTGTGTGTGTGTAATGCATATATGTATAACATAATACACATATAAAATACATATAATGTATAGGCATATCTATATAATACATATATAACACAGAGAAATTAATAAGGTATATATTAATCAATATATTTTTACTGCACATGAAAGGTTTTAATGAAAATTGCACTATTTTACCTCTTGCTATAATTTGTGTCTATCATATAATGCAAGTGTAAGCTTGGCTCTGAAATAGAGGTTTCATGTTTTAAATCCATTATGTGTCAGTCTCCTGAGCATGGGATTGGACCGAAAGGTGTTTTTAAGGACAGAGATTCCATTTTATTTGTTTTCAATTTCATAGCCAGTCCTGAAGTGCCCTGGATTTAATAAGGACTTGGGAAATGCTGTTTCATTGTTCAGATAGGGTGTTCTCCAATCCACATGTGCAGCACAGAGGTAGATATCGTCTGTATAGAGTAACCCCCACAGAGATGTCACGGGAATTTTTGAATGGTAGCCGAGTGACATAATTATGTCATTATGCTGGAATGGATATGGTGATGAGTTTTATATCACGACCATCTTTTCCCTCTGTAGAGAACTGGTCGAAGAACTCCATCCATTAATGAAGGAGGCTCTGGAGAGGAGGCCAGAGGTAAGGTTTGGAGTCCCATCATGAAAGCCTGACTCATTTGGACAGTGGTGTGAACCTTAGGTCCCCTTTATCATCCCCTAAAGAATACAAACACCCTACCCTGCTTCTCACATGAACCCCAGTACACTGGATTTTGTCGTTTTCACTAATTTTCAATAGTTAAGTAATTCAGATCGCAAAGAATTTTCTTTTCTAAATGCACAACATGTAGATGTGTTTCTATTCTTTTACAAAAGTTTAAGTCAAAATTTGATTTTGGTTTTTAGTTCGCTTGGTTTTGTTGTCATCATTATTGACAAACCAGAGCCAGGTGTGGTGGCGCACACCTTTAATCCCAGCACTTGAGAGGCAGAGGCAGGCGGATCTCTGTGAGTTCCAGGCCAGCCTGGGCTACAGAGTGAGTTCCAAAATGGCCAGGGCTACACAGAGACCTTGTCTGGAAAAACAAACAAACAAAACAACAGCAAAACCCAGGAATCAATGACCAAGAATACTTTGTCTCATTTAACTTATAATATATTCCTCAAAGTTATTTTCCCCAAAATGAATCCATCCCAGAATTTACTTACAATGCACCAAGACTGAAAAATAGTAAGATTGAAAAAGAAGCTTCCCATAGATGTGATACAAGAAAAGGCAGAAATCTGGGGCTAAAGACACAGCTCGGCTCCTGAGAGCACTGGATGCTCTTCCAGAGGGCCCAGGTCGCTCACAACCATCTATACCTTCAGTTCCAGGGAATCTGACGCCCTCTTCTGGCTTCCATGGGCACCGCACACACCGGGTACACAGATATACATATAGGCAAAACACTCTTAACATATAAAAATAAGTTTGGTGGGGTTTTTTGTTTTTTGTTTTTTAAGAAGTAGCAGAAATTTAGCAGCCTGAAGAACAGCGTGTGCTCGCTGGGCAGACTTGGTGGAGATTGACAAAATCCTCTGTCCTCTCCAGTCACTCCAGACACTGGCACCTCTGGACACGAGGCACACTATTCAACATTCCCACCTCGCATATTCTTCCTGCTTACTTATGGTGTTTTCCTGTAACAGCTGGCCTTGTCTCTACTGATGAGGAAGAGGGAACGATGCATCCCTCTTACGTAGAAAACTTGAAAATACCGAATTATACCCTAAGGTTCGCACTGCAGTATCCTTAACCGTAAGTGGCATTGCCTCTTCCTACGCAGAACAAGAAACGCCGAGAACGGAGAGACCTGCTGAGGCTGCAGCTGCTGCGGATATTCGAACTTCTGGCAGACGCTGGGGTGATAAGTGACAGGTGGGATCAAATACTGAACGGACCTCCTCCTGCCGAAGCCTCTGCTTCTTCTCGTTCTTTAAATGTATTCCTCGGACAAAGGTTTTGTTCAGCTGCCCCTCTTTTTCCGTACTCCGCTCACGGTGCACATAAAGACCAGATCTGCCGTGTGAACGCCAACCATTCCCACTGTCTTCACGAGGCATTTGCCCTGCTGTGTAACCTGTCTAAAGGCGTCCTTCCCTTCTTCCAGCACCAACGGAGCCCTGGAGCGGGACACCTTGGCCCTGGGAGCGCTGTTCTTGGAGTACGTGGACTTGACCCGCATGCTCTTAGAAGCTGAAAATGACAAAGAAGTTGAAATTCTTAAAGACATCCGAGCGCATTTTAGTGCCATGGTTGCCAACTTGATTCAGTGTGTCCCAGGTAATCCATCATTTCCAGTTACCTTTGGGCTGGGGAAAGCGTTTGCATTCTTCATGACTGCTCTTTCCTGATTCCTGACAGTCTGCATATAGGCCTAAGGTGGTTTCTTTGTTTATTCTGAGACACTGAAAATACACATGAGACAAGGTCACCTCAACCTAGTGGAGTCACCAGGGAACCGTCGAAATCACATTTGTTATTGGGCGTGTCACTTCTGTCTTGGCTTTGGTCCTGGTCCCCAAATGAACTGACAGTGTTTTGACTGAAGGAATTCAGAGGAAGCCTTCCCACAAGCATCATTTTCTCCTGTTGCCTGTGTTAACCTGACTCCAGCCCCATTCCTCCAATCAGAACAGTAACGAGGATTCTGTAGCACAGAATACCTTTTATATTTGGTTTATCCGTTACGTCGGGCAAAGGCTAGCTCGCAGGACACATAGATGTTTTTATTCTGATAGAGGCATGTGAAACAAAGTAGATGGTTGACTTGGTATAAAAGTTACTCAGATTATAAATTTTTGGATATAAGTATAAAACAACTCAGCTAGCCGGGCGGTGGTGGCACATGTCTTTAATCCCAGCACTCGGGAGGCAGAGGCAGGCAGATCTCTGTGAGTTCGAGCCCAGCCTGGTCTACAGAGGGAGATCCAGGAAAGGCGCAAAGCTACACAGAGAAAGCCTGTCTTGAAAACCCCCCCTCAAAAAAAACTCAGCTAATGTGTCTTTTGTTGTTTTGACGTTGTTATTAACTGTATTGGTCCACCTCATCTTTAAGGGCCTTAAACTACAATTTAAACTTAACTTCTTCAGTAATGTGAAGTACATGTTTTTGAAGTAGCATATGTTATATTCCACTATGTTCTCCGTAATAACAGGGAGCGGTCGTCACAAAAAATTCATTCTATATACACAAAAGTTAAGTGGAAAGATCAATTACAGCAGTGGTTCTCAACCTGTGGGTCATGGCTGCTTTGGGGTCAAGTATCGGATATCTTGTATATTTGATATTTACATTATGATTCATAACAGTAGCAAAATTACAGTGATAAAGTAGCAACAAAATGATGTTACGGTTGGGGGCAGCACAACACGAGGAACTGTATTAAAGGGTCACAGCGTTAGGAAGGCTGAGGACCACTGAGTTAGAGGGTCTGCAGGTCACGGTGTCTATCTCTCCTCCTGCTTTGAGTGTGAAGGTACACACACACAGAGGAAGCTTGTGTTGAATGTATTTAAAAAGCCAACCTTCTGCAGCTAAGGAAAACGGGAGTTGGGGGCTGGTGGTGTCACTCACTGGGAGAGCGTGTGCTGAGCGTGCGCAAAGCCCCAATTTCTAGCCCCAGCTGACTTACAGGAATAGTCAGCAGTCCTCGGGGATGGAGAGAAGGGATCAGTACTGCTCTGGCAAAGGACCCAAGTTTGGTCCCCAGCACCTGTGTCAGGCAGCTCACATCCACGTGAACTCCAGTTTTAGATGATCCAACACTTTCTTCTGGCCTCAGTGGGCACCTGCACTCATGTACACCTACCTACCCATGGAAAAACATATACACACACAATTTAAAATTTTTTTAGCCGGGCGGTGGTGGCGCTTTAATTCCAGCACTCAGGAGGCAGAGGCAGGCGGATCTCTGTGAGTTCGAGGCCAGCCTGGGCTACAGAGTGAGTTCCAGGACAGGCACCAAAACTACAGAGAGAAACCCTGTCTCGGGGGGGAAAAAAATTTAAAAAGCTTTAGGAAAAGTGGAACTTTTTCCTTCCCCCACAACTTGAGAATAATGTTCAATGGTGCTACGATTGTGTTCCTTCTAACAGACCCTGGTTCTGTGTTGCTCTCTCTAGTTCACCACAGGAGATTTCTCTTCCCCCAGCAAAGCCTGAGACACCACCTCTTCATCTTGTTCAGCCAGTGGGCGGGGCCCTTCAGCATCATGTTTACTCCTCTGGATCGGTACAGTGACAGAAACCACCAGATCACGAGATACCAGTACTGTGCCTTAAAGGTTGGTTCGCAGCATCGGGGGTCTCCTTTTTTTTTAAACCAGCAGCCATGCCTTAAAAGTAGCTAAAATAGGGCTGGAGAGATGGCTCAGCCGTTAAAGGCTAGGCTCACAACCAAAAAAAGTAGCTAAAATAGTCAATATAATACAATAAAATAAACGCACAGATATAATAAAAATGGATATATGCACACACGTGTCAATATAAATGCAATAATTCCAAACGCATAATTGAAGATGTGTGCAAATGCATAAGCATTTCAGTTGGGCTCACAACTGCAAAATGTTGTCAAATTATTGCTTTTCTCCAGTGTTTCTTCTGTGTGAACAGAACAGTTTTGCCTATTTACCCCTGAGGTTACTAAATGTTACTAATTAACTTCCAACCTAAGAGGGGGAAAAACATAATCAACCAACAGTACCACCACCTGAGGACCAAGTGTTGGACTATGTTAGCCTGTGGAGGGTCATTTCTCATTCAGACCGTGGTGGTCTTGCAGCCTAGTGCCCTTTAGAGGAGTAACTGTCAGCTGTCATTGCAACTGTATCAGCTGTATCAGCGTCTACATTGTAACTGTATCAGCTGTATCAGCGTCTACATTGTAACTGTATCAGCTGGCATTTACATTGTAACTATATCAGCTGGCATCTACACCGTAAGTTATCGGCTGATGCTTATGTACAACTCATGGGGTGCCTATACATGGTTGCCCTGACAGTCAGTTGTCCTGCCAAGCACAGGTTGGTCAAAATCTCCTCTTCTTACTCTTACCATCCCCTACTGTCCTCCCCTAAAGGATCTAAAGTTTATATTCTCGATTTTTTTTTAACTTTGGATCAAGGATGACAAGTATTTTAGTACTATGCAAAATGCAAACAGCTAGCTTTACCTTATAAGCAGAATTAACTAACTTGAAACAACTGAAAAATTTTGATTTGAATTATTGTAAAGTAGTCATTTTGTTTTATTCTTTCTTTACAAAATGCATTATAATCACAAATGCATATATCCATGAAGCTATAGCTTTTTAACTTTTATTTTTAAAATTGAAATCTGGTGGAGGAATTTTTATTGACTCTGCTAAGACATACTTTAAAAACCCTAGAGGAATAGCTGTTACTAAAGAGCTGCCATCACTCCAGGCCTGGTGGTGCATGCCTGTGATCCCAGCATCGGGGCAGGAGGATTGCAAGTTCAAGGCTAACCTGGGCTAAACAGTGAGACTTTCTGAAATAAAATAAAGGCAGCCCCCAGATCTGCCCACTGAGTTCTTTGGAGCCAGTTGGGTACCGGCTCCGTTTGGTGCTCCAGGTTCCGTCTCAAGGTGTCACTGTTTCCAATTCCAGGCCATGTCGGCGGTGCTATGCTGTGGCCCTGTTTTTGACAATGTCGGCCTCTCTCCGGATGGCTATCTGTATAAGTGGCTCGACAATATTCTGGCCTGTCAGGATTTACGAGTAAGTATGAGTCAGAAATGTATTGCTTTTCAGCATTTTTGAGGTTCTTCATGGGTTGAGTTTCTGCAACGTAAGCATGGTGCACATACTCCCTCTCCCCCACAGCTGCATGAGTTCAGGTGTGTACTTAGGTACATCGTGCTGTGACGTGCCAGGCCCAAAAGTACAGCATTGTTTACCCAAACTGACCACAAACCGAGTCATAAAGTGAGTCCCAAAACAGTTCACATAATTTGAATACAAACTACATTCTTTAGTCTTGGTATCATTAAACTAGTAATGAGTAATTAAATATGATTAAAATGTACTCCCCGGAAGCTGGAGAGAGACGCTTCCGCACTGAACAGGGCTGGCTGCTCTTGCAGAGGACCTGACTTGAGTTCCCACTGCCCATGTTGGGCAGCTCACCACCACCTGGAACTCCTGCCCCACGGAATCCAGTGTCCTCCTCTGGCCTTCTCGACCACCCATATGCATGTACACAAACGCACAGAGAGACAGACACACATGTAATTGAAAATTACTCTTTTAAAAAACACATACTTCCAGATAGCCAGTAAGTCAAAGTAAATAACCATGACAACTAGAAAGCCTCTTTAAGTGAAACATAATGAAAATATTAAGTTAGTGATCTGTAAATAAAGCCTTCCTTGAAATGAAATGTATTAAAAAATATAAATGTATAAAGGACTGGTAACCTGTGACCTGTTTATCAAAAAAAAAATTAGTAAAAGAAATAACCGACTCGGAAAATAAAATCGGACAGAAATTAAGTAGGGGAAATTTTTAATAATAATGAGCATTGCATTTGTCACTTTTCCATTCCTGTGACAAACGCCAAACAGAAACACTTTAAGGAAGAAAAAGAAATTATTGTAGTCTGTCCTGTGAGAAAGGCATGGCCACCAGAGTGACTCTGCCACGGGTATGGCGCTAAGACTACTCCCGTGATGTCAACCTGGAAGCAGGCAGAGAGAGCCAGACAAAAGTCGGGATTGGGTGTAACCTTCAAAGACCTGCCCCTAGCAACAGACCTCTGCCGGCCAGGCCCCTCCTCCTAAAAGCTCCACAGCCTCAAAATAGTCCTCCCAGCTGGAGCATTCAAAACATGAGCCTGTGGGGGCATTTCGAACTCAGACTATGAGCCAGGTCCTTCCATTGTGACCTGGTTGCAACTGCCAAGAAGATGACTTCAGAAAGAGGCAGGCAGTATTATTCCCTTCTGAGGGGAATGGAGTCTCCACCGCGGCAGTCTGTGTTACCTTCCCGGAGTAGGATGGAGTCTGCATCCTGGCGGGCATCGCTCCACTGCGCCCCCTTAAGGAGGAGTGTGTGGAGTAAAGATCAACCCCAGAGAGCGCTCTCACCCGCTTCTGTTCACGTATATTAACCACAGTCGATCCTATGTGTTGCACGGGACTGTTTTCTCACGGACCAGGAATAACCGACTTGTCCCGTGTCCCCAGGTTCATCAGCTTGGCTGTGAAGTTGTCATCTTGCTACTGGGGCTTAATCCCGACCAAATAAACCTTTTTAACTGGGCCATCGACCGATGCTACACAGGCTCCTACCAGCTTGCGTCCGGCTGCTTCAAAGCCATCGCGACCGTGTGTGGAAACAGGTACGAACTGTCCGAATCAGTGGTTAGTGGCAATCGTGGTGACGCTTGCTCTCCACGATGTGAGGAACGGCTGACGGACTGCTGGGTAATTATCTTCAGAGTGGATCCTGTGAGAGCCCAGAAGTTCCCGTGATATCGCTAATTCCATTTGATCAGGAGATGGTTCTCACAGTGTTTGAAGTGCCCAGGCAGTCACAGTGAAGTGTGAGATCAGAACTTGAAAACAATGTAGACGATACACTGAAGGAATTAAAAGCATGTGGACAAGTGTCCTGATCATGTTAACTGTGAGCCCATTAACCAGCTGCCCACCAAATCAAACCCAGGAAACACAGAGCTGTTTAAATCCCCTCTGCTCAAAACTTCAGAAAGAAATCGGAAAGGAGTGGTCCCTGAGAGTCTGAATATTACACTTATTTGGAAGCATGCTGATTTGAACCCAGGGCCTCAAGCATGCTAAAAATGCCCTCCACCACTGAGCCACACACCAACCCAAAAATTATGCTTCTAAAACCGCCATACTTATTGTATAACAAGTGAGTCCATGCAGTCATTGGGCCCTACAACTTAGTAAGTGTGATGATGCCACAACTAGTTAAGGTCCCCGAGTTGTATAAACTAAGAGAGAGAGCATACGATTCAGGAAAGGGGAGAGACTAGAGTACAGTTGGGGTTTATACTCAGAAAGCGTACTGTAGAGACGGTGCTACACCTCCACAGTTAAGAGCATGTACTACCGTTGCAGACAACCCGAATCCAGTACGCAGCACCCACGTCATGGAGTTCACAGCCTTCTGTAACTCCAGCTCCAGGTGATCGGATGCTTCTGAACTCCTTGGACACTTGAATATGATTTACTTACATACACTCAGATACACATAAAAATCCATAAATAAAGGAGTCTTTCCAAAAAAGACAGAGAAAGCAGTGTCAGTTCAAAGGACCTAAGTCAATGTGTCACCCTAGCCTTTTTTGGTTGGGTTGTTTTGTTTTTTGAGACAGAGTTTCTCTGTGTAGCTCTGGCTGTCCTGGAACTCACTGTAGACCAGGCTGGCCTCAAACTCAGAAGTCTGCCTGTCTCTGCCTCCTGAGTGCTGGGATTAGAGGTGTGCTCCACCCTAGACTTTCAAGAGGCGACGGTCTGTCTAGCGTACCAGCCAGTCTGTCTTATCACTATGCCCTGTGTTTTTCTGTTTTTTCCCAGGAACTATCCCTTTGACATAGTGACCCTGCTGAACCTTGTTCTCTTCAAGGCCTCTGACACCAACAGAGAGATTTACGAAGTCTCCATGCAGCTCATGCAGGCATGTATCATTCACCCGTGTGCGAAAGTTCCATCCTTGAGCTCAGAACACATTTATTTGTTTCTGTGTGTCATGTGAAGAGTGAGGAAGCATGATACCGTGTTCTCCAGACGCAGCAGTTAACTGATTCTGTATGAAGATAAACTTATTTGTCACGGTATTACCAACCTTGGTTACATGTAAATACTCCTGAGGTACGCAGCTAACACTTTTTTAGCTTGTCTCTTAACTCCTCATAGATCCTTGAAGCAAAGCTTTTTGTGCACTCCAAGAAAGTGGCCGAACAAAGACCTGGCAGCATTCTGTATGGAACGCACGGGCCGCTGCCTCCTCTCTACAGTGTGTCTCTAGCCCTCCTGTCCTGTGAACTGGCCCGGATGTACCCCGAGCTCACTCTTCCCCTCTTCTCAGGTACCGTCCAGCTGTCAGCCGTGACATATGTCCCCATGTCTCCTGCTCTAAGCAGTGTTCCAGTTTTGAGCCTATTATAGTTTTGGTGTCAGACATCAGTGCTAAGTTTGTGGGTCAGAATGGCTAAGGGCTCAACCTAGCTGCGTATGGAAGCAAGTGTAAGAGTATTTTATGTGTATGGGTGTTTGCCTGATTATGTATCTCTGCACCATGTGAGTGTAGTGCTGATGGAGGCCAGAAGAGGGCGTCAGATCCCCTGGGACTGGAGTTACAGTTACGAGCTGCCCTGTGGCTGCTGGGACTTAAATCTAGGTCCTCTGGAAGAGCAGCCAGTGCACTTAACCACTGAGCCATCTCTCCAGCCCCCTCAAGAAATTTTTTTTTTTTTGGTTTTTTTTGAGACACGGTTTCTCTGTATAATATCCTGGCAGTCCTGGAACTCGCCTTGTAGACCAGGCAGGCCTCAAACTCACTGAGATCTGCCTGCCTCTGCCTCCCAAGTGCTAGGATTAAAGGCATGTGCCACCACTACCCTGCTCAAGAATATTTTCAAGTAATGTTATTGGTTAAAGCAATGTAACCATAAATATGTACTTGACAAATGCAAAAGATTCTTAGGTCAGTAAACATACATATATAATATATAGCATATATTATATATGTATGTATATATAGTATAGTATATATGTATATCCCAAAGAAATTATATTATATGGAAAATATACTTAAAATAACTCTTAATTATTTACTTAATTGGGAATGATATTAGATATCATATAGTCTTATTATATTTTATATTATTATACTGATATTTTAGAAAAAACTTGTCTCAGCAATTGTCACAAATAACTTTTGTAAGAATTGGGTCTGAAAAGGTGCTTTTGCTGCCTAAATTCATGTGACACCTTACCAAGAGGCAGACTGTGTCCCAGAATGCATCTCATCTTCCACCTGCACCCCAAGTGCCTTAGCCCCAATCCTCCTCAGCCACCCCTGCCTCTGCCCACCTTACCCTTACCCAACTTGGCCTCTGCACTGCCGTTCTTCAGCTACACAACACCACATCTGTTCGGCATTTCCCACTCACGCATCTCTGCGCAAGTGTACTGAAATAATTGGTAATAACAATGGCTTGCATTTATTGGGTGCCTACAGTGTGCTAGGCTCTCCGCTGGACCCCTCATGTGCATCATGATTATTGAACCGGAAGAACCAGAAAGACCTTCCAGACAGGCTGATGTCTGAGCTGCAGTTAGAAAGAAGAAAGTTACCAGGCAGACGGGCAGATGGATAACATGTGACTTGGTTTAGAGCAGTGGTTATCAACCTGTGGGTCGTGACCCCTTTGGAGGTTGAATGATCTTTTCATGGGTTGCCTAAGATCATCAGAAAACACAGATATTTACATTACAATTCATAACAGTAGCAAAATTACAGTTATGAAGTAGCAAGGAAAGTAACTGTATGGTTGGGGGGTCACCACAACATGAGGAACTGTATTAAAGGGTCACAGCATCAGGAAGGTTGAGAACCACTACTCTAGAGGAACAGAACAGCGCAGTGTCCTGGGAAATTATATAGAGGTCAGTGTGAGTACATCAGACATGGCCGTGGATGTGCAGAAAAGCCAACTATTTCCTGTATGTGCTCCTTGACCCCTTTCAGAGCCTGTGAGGAAAGTGGCATCTCAGAAACCTGCTAGGCTTTGTCAAATCATTGACAAATCCCACAAAAACACTGAACTGGAAGCCATAATATACAGAGAACCTGTGCAGACCCGTGCAGGCCCTGTGCATGCTGCTCCAGGCTCTGTGAGTCCTTACGAGCTTTGCTCGTGTTGGTTTAGAGGATCTTGTTCTCCTGGTGTCCTGCATCCCCTCTGGCTCTTACGCTCTTCCCGCCTCCTCTTCCGAAGGGTTCTCTGAGCTCTGAGGGGAGGGATTTGATGGAGACATCCCGTTTAGTGTTACAAGGTCTCTCACTCTCTGCATATGTCTGGCCACGTGTGTCTGTATTTACTCCTGTCTACCACAGGAGGAAGCTTCTCTTAGGACGGCTAAACAAGCCACTCACCTATGAGTATAGCAAAAGATCATTAGAAGTCATTGTATCACTACATTTTTTTTCCTTTTCCTTTTTTTAGACCATTATTATTTGGTTTTACCCTACATCTCTGGAACTAGACCCTATCCAGTCTCAGGTTCTTGGTCACCCAGGCAGTGCTGGGTATGGGATCCATCTGGTGGAGCAGGCCTAAAGTCAAACCAGTTATTGGTTGGTTGGTCGCTCCCACAAGCTTTGTGCCATCATTGCCCTAGCACATCTTGCAGTCAGGACAGCACTGCAGACACAGGGCTTGTGGCTGGCTTGGCGCTTATGTTTTATAGTGTGCAGATGTTCCAAAGATCCTGGACATAGGGGCGAAGGCTCTGCGTGGGCACTGGCTCGACATCTCCACCCATCTTCAATGAGCTGGATAGGTGTTGTCTTCAGGATTGGGGCCTGGATGGCAGTTTGTGGAGAGGCAACCTATAGTCTTGGCAACAGCCTGGGCTGTTTGGGGGTTCTCGTGGGGCCCCTTTGGCCAACAACTCAATTAGATGTAACCTAATCCCAGTACTGGGAGTTTCATTTGGTGACAAGAGATGGCCAACTGGGACCCTGTCTTCCCTATGATTTGGCTATTTTGTTTCAGTTGCCTTCAGATGTGTACAGATTTTAGTAAGTTTCTACTGTACTAGATTTCCGTATTTTTATGAGACTCCTGAGTGTGTGAACAAGTGCGTCTCTGATCCTTGTGACTTCTCTCGGGCTCTTGTCCTTCTGTTGGTTTGTCCTGCCCAACTTCAGTGTGATCGATTTTGTTTTATATTACTGTATTTTACTTTGTTATATTTTTAAAATGAATAAATGAATGAATGAATGAATGAATGAATGAAAACCTAGCCACTAAGGTAAAGGTCAACAATGGAACTGTCATTTATACCTGCTGAGAGAGGGAAAATCTGTTTTCTCCTATAGAGTGACCCTGGCTATATCAACCGCTCCAGGACAAGCCTCATGTTCAGGAGTAGTTGATCAACATATAATGGACTCCAGAGGGTGTGTGTGTGTGTGTGTGTGTGTGTGTGTGTGTGTGTGTATTTAGTTACAGCAGTTTGGTGGTTTGTTTTTTGAAGGAGAATGTGGTTTTATTTTGTTTTCTTGGTTTGGGGGTTTGTTGTTGTATTGGGTTTTTGGTGTTTTTTGTTTTGTTTTGAGAAGGAATTTAAAGCTGGGTGGATAGGGAGGGGGAAGGATCTGGAGGTCTTGGGTGTGTAGGCGGACTTTCTCTGTCCCACAGTCAGCTCTGTCCTGCCAGCAGGCTCCCCAAATAACCACACAGAGACTTGTTAATAATTATAAATGCTGGGTTGATAGCTTAGACTTGTTTTTAACTAGCTCTTACAATTTAGCCCATATTTCTTATCTACCCTCTGCCATGTGGCCGTACCTTCTTTCAGCATAGCAAGTTCATCTTGCTTCTCCCCACATCTCCTCAGGACCCCCAGACTCCGCCCTTCTTCTTCCCAGCATCCTCTTAGTTTGATTCTCCTGCCTAACCTTATCCTGCCTAGCTTTAGGCCAGTCAGCTTCTTTATTAAACCTATCACGGTGACATATATTCACACAGTGTAAAGGAGTATTCCACATGGGTGAGGAGAAGAATGTGATAAAATATATTTAAATTTAAAAATTGTTTTAAATAATAAAAAAGAAGAAAGGAAAGCAACAGAGTGGAGCCTATAGTAGCTGAATGACATAAAGCTGTAACTGTGCTCAGGGCCAGGGATCACAGCTCGCAGAGTCAAATGCAGCACTCAGTGGCCCTCCTGCATGCTTGGCCATTGCCAAAAAGACACCATACGTGAGTTTATCGCTCGTGGGGTTCCACATCTCTCTTTATAACAACTAGTTCACATGGGAGACACTCTGCCCATCACCGGTCTGGAGCCTGCTAGGAGGCAGGCTCTATGCTGAGACTGCCCTGGAGGATGCTGGGGTCTCCATCCCTAGCAGCTGTGCATTGTGAGGCTAGGCATAGGGGATTGCTCTTCTTTTCCTGAGCAGCAGATGGAAGAGCAGAGAGGTCACCTAAGTGGCTGAGCACACAGCCGCCCACACAGCCAGTATATGGCGGAGATGGCATTCACCACATGTCCCGCTGACCCCACCCCCAGTTCCTTATTCTGTACACTTTGTTACTCCTTTTCCACTAACAGTGTGTTTGAACTTGGGAGGCTTTCTACCAGCCTGCCCTGCCCCTGAGACACTTTCCTGTACACAGAGATTGGGGTGAGCCTTACTTTTGTGATATTGCAATCCTGGGTAGCTATTATTTATGGTAATCCTTTTAGTAAGTGCAAACTGCTGTTGGACCAGTACACTGGTGTTCCTGTTGAGTTTGTTTTAGAGAGTAACGTGTCACTCTCCTTTGCCCTGTCTCTTCAGAGGTGAGCCAGAGATTCCCCACGACACACCCAAATGGACGACAGATCATGCTCACCTACCTGCTGCCATGGCTACACAACATTGAACTGGTGGACAGCAGACTTCTACTCCCAGGTTCAAGTCCCAGCAGCCCTGAGGACGAGGTCAAGGACCGGGAAGGAGAAGTGACCACCTCTCAGGGGCTAAAAGGGAATGGCTGGGGCTCTCCAGAGGCCACGTCACTGGTCCTGAATAACCTCATGTACATGACAGCCAAGGTAACTCAGTTAGCACAATTCCACCAGTAGCAAAGCCCTGGCCTCACAAGACCTTTGCCACAAACCCAACAAAATGACATTTACCAGTACACTGAATGCCCTTGAACTCTCTACTTACAAATATTTACAATACCAGACATGGAGAGTCTAGAGGGCAAGACCATCCTCGGCTACATAGTAAGTTTGAGGCCAGCCTGGGCTACATGAGACCCTGTTTTAAAAAAGAAAAAGGTGTCTACAATGTTGCTAGGATAAACTTCCTGTTTTTTCAGTATTTAGTAAAGAAAGATAATACTGCATTCATGTAACACACTCCTGGTTCAGTTGCGCCTGCAGAGAACCTGGATTCTATTTCTATTTTCTAGTCTGATAATTTTGTGAGTTAACAATCATTGTGTAAGTAAGTAAGTGTGGGTTCAGAGGATCTGGTAAACCTGGCCACCATCATTTGCTTTAAAAAATAAGAAAATAAAAATAATGTGTTTGGTGCATTTAAAAAATGGTTATGTAAGCCGGGCAATGGTGGTGCATACCTTTAATCCCAGCACTTGGGAGGCAGAGGCAGGCAGATCTCTGTGAGTTCATGGCCAGTCTGTTCTACAGAGGGAGTTCCAGGACAGCTAGAGCTGTTACACACACACACACACACACACACACACACACACACACACACACACACAATTTTTTTTAATTAAAAAAATGTTATGATGAGAACTGGGGATGTCTCTTGGAGTAGAACTCTTATATTGTATGCAAAAAGCCCAGGGTTCACATGCCCAGCACTGCAGCTAAAGAATGGGGGGTTGTGATGCAAATTTTAGATAGATAGATAAATAGATACATACATACATACATACATACATAGATACATAGATAGATACATAGATAGATACATAGATAGATGATAGATAGGTAGATAGATAGATAGATAGATAGAGAAGTAGATAGGTAGGTAGATAGATAGATACATACATACATACATACATACATACATACATACATAGATACAAGATAGATAGATAGATACATACATACATACATACATACATAGACAGATAGATGATAGATAAGTAGGTGGGTAGATAGATAGATACATAGATACAAGATAGATAGATACATAGATACATAGATAGATACATAGATATATAGATAGATACATAGATAGATGATAGATAGATAGATACATACATACATACATAGATACAAGATAGATAGATACATAGATACATAGATAGATACATAGATAGATGATAGAGAAGTAGGTAGGTAGATAGATACATAGATACATAGATAGATAGATGATAGATAGGTATATAGATAGATAGATAGATAGATAGATAGATAGATAGATAGATATCACATGTTTTGGGGAAAAATGGCCTATCATTTTTAAAAATGCTTATGTAGGTACTTCATGTAACAGATCTATGTATTATAAATTGCTCTCCACTCAAAAAAATGGTATTTTTTTTTATTGAATGTTCATTTTCCCCTCCTAATGATTTTAACTAATCATAACCTTCAAACCAACTTGCGTTCTGCACACACTCATGCTGGCTGCTTTCTCTCATTGTGTTAGTATGGCGATGAAGTCCCAGGACCAGAAATGGAAAATGCTTGGAATGCGCTGGCCAACAATGAGAAATGGAGTAACAACCTGAGAATCACGCTCCAGTTCCTCATCAGTCTGTGCGGGGTCAGCAGCGACACCGCCCTCCTGCCCTATGTAAGTCAATCCAGGAGTGCTCTTTCCTGCTGGGGCCCCCCTGCTATTTGCAACTCATACTCTTGGATCCTGCTACAACAGAGGTCTGGTTTCCAAATCCTGCAAATCCCTTGAAGGGGCTCATCCAGGTGATACACAAAAGCTCTTTCTTCCTTTCTTCTGACACAGGCTTCGGGTGCTACTGTCAGAGGCACCTCTCACCCCTCGGATTAAGTTACAGGATACAGGCACCTGTGAACTAAGGATGATTTTTCTGACAGTTATCAAAGCGTCCTTTATAAACAGCACCAATGCAAAAGAGGCTAAATGTAAAAGATCACATCATTACTAACAAAAAAAATGCTCCTGGTTTGCATCTTGACATTATTGAAACAAAATTGAAAGACAGCAGACCTGGGATCTTCTTCTTCCTCTTCCTCTTCTTCTTCTCCCTCTCCTTCTTCTTCTTCTTTTAAGATTTATTTAGGGGTTGGGGATTTAGCTCAGTGGTAGAGCGCTTGCCTAGCAAGCGCAAGGCCCTGGGTTTGGTCCTCAGCTCCAGGAAAAAAAAAAAAAAAAGAAAAAAGAAAAGAAAAGAAGGATTTATTTATTTTTATTTTAGGTGGATGAGAGTTTACCTGCATGCGTGTATGTGCACAGTGTGCATGCAGTACTCATGGAGGCCAGAAGAGGGCATTGAATCCCCTAGAACTAGAGTTACAGATGGTTGTGAGCCACTATGTGGGTGCTGGGAATTGAACTCTGATCTTCCCCAAAAGCATCCAGTGCTCTTAAACAATGAGTCCTCTCTCCAGCCCCAGCTAGATTTGTCTTTCCAATAGTAGGTGATAGGAGAGAAAACAAAGCAGAGATATCTTTATGGTATATTCTGTTTGTATTTGAGGATGGTGGATCAGCAGAACAATGTCAGTTTCTCACAGACTCACTTGGCTTCTCTGTGTGTTTTTGTGAGTTTCTGACTCCCTGTTGTTCTGAGCTGCTTTAGCCCTGCTGCAGCACATGGCCGTAGGGTTAGACATCGGGGCCTGCACTTATATGACACATTAATATTGTTGTTTTTAAAACCTGAGACTTCACAGACAGCTATAACTTATTTGTTTCGAGTGACAAAGAAGATGGGCGGTGTCCTGGTTACTATGCTATCGCTGTGAAGAGACAGCATGACCAGGGCAACTCTCATAAAAGAAAGCATTTAATCGGGGACTTGCTTACAATTTCAGAGGGTTAGTCCGTGATCATCACAGCAGAAAGTAGACCGATGTGGTGCTGGAGTAGTAGCTGAGAGCTTTACAACCAGATCCATAGGCAGCAGGAAGAAAAAGGGGGAGACGTGGTCCTGGCATGGGCTTTTGAAACCTCAAAGCCCACCCCTAGTGACACACCTCCTCCAACAAGTCCACACCTCCTAATCCTTCTCAAACAGTTCTACCAACTGGGGACCAAACATTCAAACATACCAGACTATGGTTCTCATCCAAACCACCACAGGAGGAGACTGTACTCCATTTTTAGTTTAAAAAAAAAAAATAGGCCAGGCGGTGGTGTAGCATGAATCTTAACAGTTCTTATTAATAAAATCAAACCTGAGGCCAGTTATTGGGGTGAACACTGGAAGGTCAGAGAGACAGAATAAGCCACAGCTATCTCACCTCGC
>CABHPP010130098.1:19323-31343 GCA_902168425.1 Peromyscus attwateri | reverse complement strand
ACACGGTACACGTGTGAAGGTGCAAGTTCCTGTGGATGCCTACACTTGCAGAGGCCAAAGGAAATCACTTAGTATTTTCTCTATCACTCCCTTTCATGTTTTCTTGAGGCAGGATCTCTCACTGAACTTAGAGCTAGGCTGGCAACAAGCAAGCCCCCAGCAATCCTGTGCCTCTGCCCTACACAGTGCTAAAGTCATAGGCACACATGATTATATTTGGCATTTTATATGGATGTTGGGGAATTGAGTTCAGGCTCATGTGTAAACACTGCAGGCATTTTAACCAATGATTCATCTTCCTAGATTTGGGTGATCTCTGTAATCTGCCACCAAATCACTTGCTCTTCTCAGAGTCCATGTAGTTTTATTCTATTTGATCTATTAGGTCCACTTTTGCCTCACTCCAAGCTAGACTGACATATTTGTCAGAAAATCTCTGCTATCCCTAAGCAGGTTAAAAATTCAATTTATTTAATTTGTGACTAGTTAGCTTCACATACTTTCCCTTTATTGCTTTTATGTTGCAATTCCATTTATTTGTATGGTTATTGATTGATTTTTCTCTCCCCAACAACATTCTCAGCTTCACACGGCAGGGGAGCTGTCCTGAGTGCTGTTCATTACCCAGCAATTAGCACAGTGCCTGGCACAGAGCACTTGCTCAGTAGTTAGCTATTGCATATATGAATGCATGGGCCCCCAGGACTGGCCCTAAACACGAGTATATGTATAGGGAGAGATAAATGCACTATATGAAGTGTAAGACAGGGCCATGTTTCAGTGTTTCCTTTAAGTGTGCAAGTGAGCTGGCTTGAGAGGAAAGTTCATTATGTGTCCTAGTCTACTGACTTTGTTTGAGACTTTTCTTCATGTGAGATTAGCTTGTGTGTAATAGACTCTTTTTTTGTATTTGTCTACAAAGTCCCAGTAGTGTTTTTCTTCTTTTCTAAATTATTTCCTCATTTCTATGGGATCCTAGATATTTACAAGTGACGAGTAAGGTGTGGGTTAACGGTTTTTTTTCTAGTTGCTGTGAATTAATATCTCACAAGAAGCAATTTAGGGAAGGAAGGATTTATGCCGTCTCACAGTTGAGGGTAATCCATAATGGTGGGAACAGAGGCAGGAGGCCTGCTGGTCACATTGCATCCATAGTCAGGAAACAGAGAGCAAAGAAGAACATAGGAAGTGTGACTGGGCATAATGCCTCAAGACTCACGCCCAGTATCCCACTTCTTCTACTGAGACTCTACCAAATGTTCCCACAACTTTCTCTCATAGTGCCATCAGTTGGAAATCAAGGGTTCAAATATATGAGCCCTAGTCTGATATTTAACATTCAAAACACACAAGCAACACATTATTCTTAATTCTCTTTTCAACTTTAATTATGTTAGTTCTTTGACAGTTTTGTACTGTGCTTTGGTTATTTTCCCCCCCATGCCTCAACTCCTCCAAGATTCACCCTGTTTCCTACCTCACCAGCTTTGTGTTCTCTTTCTCCCCCTCCCCATCAAGTTTAATTTATGCTTCCTGTATATTGTTGGATATTTTGCCTTCCACTGAAGCAACATCAACTTACCTGAGTCAACTCTCTTAAAGAAAACTCCTCCCCCTCTCCCAGCAGTAATCAATTGGCAATAGATCCTGGAATAGGGGTAGAATTTTGTGTTAAACTCTCCTCTCCAGGATGGAATCTGGTCTGGATTGGTCTGGCCAGAGTAGACTGTAACAATCAATATGAATTCATGTGTGCAGTTGACCTGTATCAGGAGGACACTCTTTCCTTATTTTACCCACTGCCTTTAACCCTTACAGCCTTTATTCCCCATTTCCACCATGACCATTGAGCCTTAGGGGACAATATATAATATAGATGTCTCATTTAGGGCTGAGCATTCTGCAGATTCTTTTCTTTGCATCTTAAGCAGTCATGCATCTTTGTATTAATCACTGTATATTGCAAGTAGAAGCTTCTTTGATGAGAACTGAGAGGTGCCTTAGTCTATAGATGTGCTGACAAGTTATTAGGAGTCTGTTTACTATTATGCCCATTTAGCAGAATAGTAGTAGCAGGTTCTCCCCTAGAGCCTGTGACCTATGTCTAGCCACAGGTTCTGGACCTTTAAGTGATGCCAGTATGTATTTCTTTTTGTGGAGCTAGATTTAAATCTAGTGTGAAAGTGTTTGGTTAATCCCATGGGATGTGTGTCCATCAATGCTCATTTCTTTTAATCCCTTTAGCAGCTGTTCCTGCTTTAAAGAGGTCTATTCCCACAGACACAATCCCTCAGTCTCATCCCTAGCACTACAAAAGATCTCCAGCTACAGCCCACTTCCCCCTGTCAAAATCTTCTGTGGATCCCATAAACTTCCACTCCTAAACCCCCACTCCTTGCTGTATCCCAGTCCCCAACTCCAGCTGGCACCCTCTGCTCACTCACCCACAAGCCATGCCTGTCGGAAACCCAGGTAGGCTGTCTGCAGACTCCTCTCTCTCTCTCTCTCTCTCTCTCTCTCTCTCTCTCTCTCTTCCCCCAGATCCAGTCCTCAGTCTCATCCCTAGTGCTGAAACACAACACCAGCTTCAGCCTTACTTCTCCCCTCTAACATCTCCTCTAGATCCCATAGACCTTCCCCTCCCAACCTATTTCCCCTCACTTATTGCTGTATCCAAGTCCCCAAATCCAGCAGGCACCCCCTCCTAAACCCAAGGTTGCGCCTGCCAGAAAAACAGGTAGGCTGTCCACAGACCTTCTCCTCTCTCTCGCTTCCCTCAGACCCAATCCCCATGTCTCATCACCCAGTTCTGCATCAGAACTCTGGTGGCAGCTTTGCCTTGCTTCCTGCTCACATCTCCTATTGATCTCATAGATCTTCCCCTTCCAACATTCCTCTCTCAACTTGTTGCCTTGTCCCACAGACAAACTTCAGTAGGCACTCCCCACTGACTTCAGGGGTGTCCCCCCAGTGTAACAAGTAGGCTAAAGGCAAACCCACATATGGTGATATTTTCTTTGTACCAAAATGTTATTTGTATGTTAATAAATAAAGTTGCCTGGGGGTCAGAGCTATTAGCAAGCCATAGGAAAGCAGGGCAGTGGTGGTGTACATTTGAGCTAGGTAAGTCTCTGTGTGTCCAGGGATATAGCCAGCATTGGATACACATGCCTTTAATCTCATTACCAACCATAGAACACCTGGAGGTCTATACAGACAGGCTGTAATGAGGCAGTCCTGTGGTTGGGTTTACAACCAATGAGAAGGCAGAACAGAGACTATATGAAGACTTTAACACAGGAAGTACCAGCTCCTTCGGAGAGGTAGGACCACTGCAGGAAGAAGGGTAAGGTTTTGGCTCTTAGCTCTGACCTCTTGGCTTTCTTCTTTGCATTGGTTCTGTGTTTCTTATTTATACGACGGTTGGATACATCTACACCCACACCTCTCCCACTGCTCACGATATCCAACTCCTCCACTTTCATTCCCAGCTCTGTAGCATAAAAATTGATCTGGTCTCTCTTTCCACTCTGACCCTAGCTCCAACAGATCACAAAAATCTTCTCCTCCAATCCTCTTTCCACCAATATCCAAACTATGAAAATACTAGCTGAGTAGGCCAGGAAAACAGGCAATAAACAGCCATAAAACTTTCCAAAAATCCAGAAAAGGGATGAACCATGGGAAAATAACAACCACCCAACAAAGACAATCCCAGAAGTTAGCAGCTAGAACTTTAATCATCCCAAACACAGATGCATGGATGCTAACATAAAAACACTTCCAATAACAGACAGGGAAATATGTCTTTACTAGAGCCAAGCTATACTGCCATATAAGACTCTGAGTATTCCAAAAGAAACTAAGTATATGAAGATGATAGAGGTCTTAGATAGATGAAAGAGGAAATGAGTACATTCCTTAAAGAAATCAAGGAAAATACAAACATTTGGAGGAAATAAATAAACCTTTTCAAGAAATCTAAGAAAATACACACTTGAAGGAAACAAAAATAATTGTTCAAGTCCTGAAAATGGAAATCTAATCAATTAAGGAAATACAAATTGAGATAATTATGGACATGAAAAAGTTAGGAATTGGAACAGGAACTACAGAGGCAAGCTTTACCAATAGAATACAGGGGATGGAAGAGAGAATCTCAGACAATGATAATATGGTAGAAGAAGCAGATGCATAAATCAAAGAAAATGGAGAATCCAAAAACTCCTAACATAAAACATTCAGGAAATTTGGGACACTATGTAAAAAGGAAATCTAAGAATAATAGGAATAGAGGAATGAGAAGAAACTCAGCTCAAAAGCCCACAAAATGTCTTTAACAAAACCATAGAAGAAAATTTTTTTAACTTAAGGAAGGTGATGCCCATAAAAGAACAAGAAGCACACAGAACACCAAATAGATTGAACCAGAAAAGGATGTCCCCTCACCACACAATAATCAAAAGACAAAACATGTATGTTGTGTGATATTTTTAAGTAGGCAAAGATGTGTTACATTTGTTTATGCTGCAGAATATTACTTTATCTGTGTAAAGGTGTGTTATATTTGTTTATACTGCATTTTTAAATAATATAAGGATGCACATTTAATTATGTAAAGATGTTTTGTAACTGTTTCACCTTGCCTGACTAAGGCACCAGATTGCTCTAATAAAAAGCTGAATGGTCAGTAGCTAGGCAGAGAAAGGATAGGCAGAGCTGATGGACAGAGGGGGTAACTAGGAAGAGAAATCTATGCTCAAGAAAAATGAGAGAAGAAGAAGAGAAGGGGAAAGAGGGGGACATTCCTGAGACAAAAGGCAGGCAACCACCAGCCAGCCAGACACGAAAAGCAGTGAAAGTAAGATAAACAGAAAAAAAGAAAAGTAAAAAGCCCTGAGGCAAAAGATAGATAAAGAGAAACAGCTTAATTTAAGATAAAACAGTCAGCCAGAAATGAGCCTAAGCTAGGCTGAGCATTCATAACTAATAAGAAGTCTCCATGTCATGATTTGGGAGCTGGTTGGTGGGCCAAAAGAAAAAGCCTGGCATATATGTAGAAAAAAGAAAGAATACTAAAAGCAGCAAGAGAAAAAGATGAAGTAATATATAAATGCAGACCTATTAGAATTATATCTGACTTTCAAAATTCAGATTTTACATGCTAGAGGGCCTAGACAGACTCAGAAAGATAACAGATTTCAGGCCACACTACTATACTCGTCAAATGTTTAATTGCTATAGATGGAAAAATATGATAGCATATGATTACGTCAAATTTAAACAATATCTGTCTACGAATCTAGCCTTACAGAAGGTACTAGATGGAAAACTCCAACCTAAGGAGGTTGACTACAACCATAAAAACACCAAAAATCATTTATCATTTTGCACACACACACTCTTTGTCTGTCTCTCTCTTTTCTAAATTATTTTTCCTTTCCTTCTCTCTCTCTCTCTCCCTCTCTCTCTCTCTCTCTCTCTCTCTCTCTCTCTCTCTCTCTCTCTCTCTCTCACACACACACACACACACACACACACACACACCACCACCAACAACAACAATAACAACAGCTCAATTAACAGGAATCAACAGTCATTGGTCACTGATATCTCTGAACATCAATGGTCTCCACTCCCCAATAAAAAGGAAGACAGTCATCCTGGATGTGAAAACAGGATCCATAATTCTACTGCTTACAAGAAACACACCTCAACATCAAGGATAGATATTACCCTAGAGTAAATGGAAAAAATAGTCAAAGCAAATGGACCTAAGAAGCAAGTTGGTATAGCCATTTTAATATCTAACAAAAAAAGACTTCAAATCAAAACTAATCAAAAGGGATAAGGAAGGATTCTACATACCCTTCAAAGTAAAAATCCCATAAGATGACATTTCCAATTTTTTTTTTTTTGGTTTTTCAAGGCATGACAATGGGAGCTTGAGGTGGCTTGTCACAATGTATCACAGTCAGAAAGAAGAGAGCAGACAGGAAGTAGGCGTGTCAGAGAGGAGAAGTAAGCTGTGTTAGAGAGGAGCCGGGAAGATGGCTCAACAATTGAGAACACTTGCTGCTCTTCCAGGGGACCCGGTTCTGCTTCTTTGCATCCACATGGTGAACCGCAAACATTTGTAACCTCAGTTCCAGAAGACTCAACACGTTCTCCTGCCTCTGTGAGCACCAGGCTTACATGTGGTATACATGTAGGCCAATATCTATACACATAAAACACAAATAAATAAATCAGCAAAAGAAGTGTAGACAGGCTTAGCCTCAAAGTTCCCTATTCCCAATTAGCCATTTCCTTCAGTAGGGCTCACTTCCAAAAGCATCCATGCCATTTCAAGCAGCACTAAAAGCTGAAGAGAAGTTATTCAAACTCATGTGCCTGTGGGGAACATTTCACATTTGCACCACAACAGTAATTAAACTTCCTGTTCTTTGTGACTTCCTCTCTGTGGTGGGAAGGGGAAGAAGGAGTCAGCATTGTTCTGTCATCTGTTTGGGCAAATGAAAAATAGAGTATGCTTGAAGGATCTACTTTTAAAGGGGAATAGGATTAACTGGGTTTAGATGCCTGAGATTTCAGCTGTCTGCTTCATTAGCTAACAAAGATGTGAAACATTGGAGTTTCAGGAAATTGGTAGTTTTCCAATTCTTATTTGTTGGAGACCTTGCTCCAGATGGGTTTATTGACTTGGGACAGAGGTGTGGAATCTGTGCCAAGATGAGACTGTGACCACCAGTTGTCATTCAAGCAAGAGCACCAATTATCTTTCTTTATTGATACAATTTCAATGGATTGTATGAACACTTTTACAACCAGTTTTACTTCTTGTTTTTAAAAATGATTACAATAATTACCAGTTTGTTCCTTGCCTCTTTCCCCTTCCATCTCCCAACCCTCCCACCAGTAGCCATTGCCTTTTTGATCGATATCTCTATCATTAGAAGCACAAGCAATTTTTCAAGCTACAAAGGAAATTTTCTAACTAGGCACACATACAGGTAGAACGGTGTATCCAACTGGCAGCACGTGAAGTTACAGCATCATGCGGGGTAAGAGACGGTGTTATGTCTTGTGGTTAATATGTACATCTTTAGCATCTGGTAGGGTTGGGGTTCTAATTATCAACTCACCATCCAGAGCTGGATCTACATTTTGTACTGCTCTATCCTCTCTAGAAACCTACCAGATTTTTCTATTTATCCTATAGGCAACATAACCTGGAAATTTACTCTCAATAGTTGGCACTGTTCGTCCCTTGTTCTTATGTCTATCTCTCTTAACTTCTTGAGGTATTGGCATAGTTATTAGAAATGAGGGGATAGATAGTGGGTTTCTGTGATTCTGCTTCATTCTCTCTTCCTTGAATATTCTCATTATCTCCTGACACCATCTATTTAATAGCATTTCTTTAAAGCTCTTATGGTTACAATCATTCTTCCCAGAACAGTCACACAAGAACGTGATATTAAACTTCATGGCCTATTGTGACTCATTCAGGCCAGCAGTATAGCTAGCTTAGTGAGAACAAGGAGCACACATTTCACATACACTCCTGGAGTTATACACAGAATCATGCAGCGAACTCTCCATAAGTCCTTGCCAAGTGGATCAGGATCCCAAAAGTGTCACTCATGCTATTCTCAAGCATTGCTCCTTGAAGAAGTTGTATGGCTCCCGCCACTTATTATAGGAATTAAATACTGAAACCAGAACAGCTTCTGCAGTTCTTCAGTGTAGCTGAAGTTTTCTCTGGTCCTACCCAGCCCAACAGACCCCGCAGCTGCTTATAAAATAATCACTCAGAAGCTTATATTAATTAAAATTGCTTGGCCATTAGCTCAGGCTTATTATTGACTAGCTCTTACACTTAAATTAACCCATAATTCTTATTTATGTTTAGCCATGTGGCTTGGTACCTTTTCTCAGTTCTGCCTTCATATCTTGCTTCCTCTGTGTCTGGTTGGTGACTCCTGACTCAGCCTTCCTCTTCCCGGAATTCTCCTTGTCTGTTTACCCTGCCTATACTTTCTGCCTCGCTACTGGCCAAGCATCATTTTATTTATCAACCAATGGTAACAACAGATAGAGCATAATCACCCGTCACTTCAGTAAGAAGGAATAGTGTTGGAGTCTTCAAATGCCGTATAAGGTTAAACAAGGGCATAAGAAAAGAGGAGACTTTCAGGGACAGCTGAACAGCAATTGTAAGGTGAACAGACATGTGTGCTGCTTGGATTCCAGGGAAGAGTGTGCCTTTATAGAAGCAAAACATCATCAGGACAGAAGCTCAGAGAGCAGTAACCTCACATCCTTTGCCCATATAGCTTAGGTAGCTACTCACTAACTCTTGTCTGTGCTCTACTAGTGAACATACCTATAGTGTATACTGTTTCATTCTGTCCAGTAGCCTTTCCTTTATGCTTATAGTAAAAACAATATAATTTTGTGGAGAGGTACCTCACCACCCTCATGGTGCATATGGATCTGGTAATACCAAAGTCTTCTTCTTTACCCACTACTGGTTATAGGACCTTGCTTGGATGTCCTCTAACTTGATACTCCATCTCCAGTCACAGACTTCAGGACAGAATAGATGTGCACTAAGATAAACCAATCAGTGGTTTTCTGAATTTGAGCATGGACTTTGGAATAGAATAAGAATAGTTGTGTCTTGTCTGAAATAATAAGCTAGGCTAACTAAACTCTGAAGTTATCTTCAAAGGTTGTTCAGAAATTTGCATGATATCACAGGACAGGTCCTGAGGGGCAGCTAGCACTTATCAAGATAAAATGCTGGATCACAGAAATGCAAGATGCTAGGATATCTTTTGTAAAAAAATATAGTTTTATTTATAAGATTCCCAGAAACTATCTGAGAGATGAATGGGACTGTACCCAAACTATATGATATCTTACCTTAAGCCTGATTTAGTGCTCTTTCAACATTGGTATTTCTTGTATATGCATTTTTGATGTGTGTGCATGTGTGTATGTTTCTGTGAGTTTGGATGCATGTGGTGCTGTTACACACATATGGATATGTGGAGATCATGTGCCTACCTAAGGTACTGGTTCATGCCTCCCACCCTTGTTTGATACAGGGTTTCTTTGTTATTTGGCACTGCATATTCAAGGGTAGCTGGTCCATGACCTTCAAGATTCTCCTGTCACTACCTCCCACCCCCCATGGAGTCACTGGGAGTGACGGTGGTGATAATACCTCTGGCTCCATGTGGACTCTGGTGACCACATTCAGGTCCTCCCACTTAAGCAGGAAGTACTTCCCCACTAAGCCATCTCCACACCCTTTACTTGAAAATATTTCTGTGTGAAAGAAATTTGTCTGTATTGCCAGCCTTCACAGAAAATGTCATTTGTGCCCGAATTCTTAATTGTTAGTGGTGAGAAGCTCCAACCAGACTCAGGGATGAAGGGTGCTTTTTCTTCCAGTGTTTCTAGAATTGTCCCCATCTTTTGCTCCTGTCTCAGTCTATACCCTAGCAGCACAGTTCGTCATCCACCCCACGCTGCCTCCCCTTTCTCAGAAGAGGCTGTCATAGCCAGCTGATGTCCCCTTCTCTGTGGGCCTTCACACTTATTTCAGTCCAGTTAAGAATTTAACACAATGACAAATGTACTTCCCTTAATTTTATATGTCAAGTAGATGAGTCTGTGGTGATCATCTTAGTAAATGTCACACGGTGTAAAATAGAGCACACATTTTCTTGCAAATGTAACATTTACTCTCTTTTCTAATTTTTGATTCATTCTTTTAATCATATTTATAGGAACTGTGATTGGGTTGTTATGACAGAATACTTAATAGATAATTTCAGAACAATTCCTACATCCTCTCCCTTAGGAATCTCCTCTTACCATTGACAGAACAAAGTTAATTCCACACACAATAACACAGAGGCTGGGAGGGTGGCCTAGTTAGTAACATGCCTGTCATGCAAGCTCGAGGACTTGAGTTCATATTCCCAGTACCCATGGAGAAGTTGCATCCAGTGACACATGTCTGTAGCACCAGTGGTGGTGAGGTAGAGGTAGGAGGGTCTCTGGGCTCACAGGCCAGTCAGTCTAGCCAAATTGGTGGGTTCAAGGTTCAGTGAGGGACCACGTCTCCAAAAATAAGGCAGAATTCTATCATGGTACATACTCAGTATCAATCTTTGGTCTCTATATGCACATGTACATACAAGCACATGAAACTACATGCACATGTGTACACAGACCACAGACACAATAGCCTATATGCATATGCACACATGCACATGAACCTGTATGCACATTCTTACACTTACACACATGAATATGCACATACTACACACTCACACACACACACACTATTCCATGTATTGTTTTTTGTATGTGTATGTCGCACAAATAATTTTGTTTCAGTGTAGATTCAGCTAGTAGTAATATGAGTGTGTCAGTCACGGAAGAGTTACTGGAGGAGAGTCCATTTAAACACAGCTTTAGAAGTATTCAAACATAGAAGAAGGTGAGACATTAGGTGATGATTAGTAATGCGCTCAAAAGGATAGGATTGGAAAGCTTCTTGGAGAGCTGAAGACACACCCCTCTAATTCCTTGGGAGTTTTTTTCATGAGTGAGAAGAAAAGCTTTATTTGGTCAGATGATGCTATTTTTCTTGTTTAGCTTCATTAGGAATTATTTTGTTGGTTTCTGTGTTCTTACTTATGAGAGATAATGGTTTCTAGCATCTTATGTGAGTGTGTGTCTAAATGCGTGTATGTTTGTGCATGCACACACTCTGTACAAGTTTGTACTCATGTGTGTGGGTACTACAACATATATTCATGTGTGCATGTGGGGGCAAGAGGTTGTTTCCATTATCTTGCTCAAACATGCTGTAATTTAGCTTTTGAGGCAGAGTCTCTCACTGAATCTTGAGTTCACAAATTTGGATAAATGCTAATTTGACTGGCCAGAGACCTACAAGGATCTTCTGTCTCTGCCTCCCTGGTTCTGTGGTTATAGCTGTGTGTCATCACATCTGACACTTTGTGTGAGTTCTTGGAATCAAATTCAGATCCTCATTCCCTGTTGTACCTTATTTTGTGTTGTCTTTTGTGGGCTTTGGTATCAAAACAGCCCTGGTCACAAAAGAAATTAGAAATCATCTTTTGGCTTTGGAAACTGAGACTGTGCAGCACCATTCTGTGGGGTGACATCCTGACCGTAATAGTGAGTTTGCTTCCTAACTTGATGCAATGTGGTCAGCCGCTTCATGCTCTGACTACCATGCTTCCTCAGCATCAATGGACCATTTCCTCCAACTGTGATCAGAAACACACCCTCCTGCCCTTAAGTTTACTTTGTCAGGGATTTTGTCACAGTGAGAAAAGTGACAAATACAGTAGACATTGTCCACTCATGACATTTTCCCCCATTGTGTTTCTTTCTGCCTTCTTCTTGAGGACCAATATGTGTACTTTTAACTGTTTCCACTGCCATGTCCTTGCTCTGTCTTGGAACCACAAGCCAAATTCAACTCTTTCCTTTATAAGTTGTGTTGGTCATACTGTCCTATGAAGGTAATGGAAAAGCAACTAAGACAACTGCCCACTCTCTCCTTTTCTGTTCAATGCAGTGCTTGAAGACTTAGCTTCTTGCAGTCCTCAGACTCCTCTAACTTTATGAATGTAAACTCTAAAATTAGGATTCCAGCTTGGCTAGAGTCTTGGCTGGGTCTCCTTGAGATTTGGAGATTAGAAAGCTTTTCCTACCATGATGTCTTTGATCTGAGTAAAATTAGTTACATAGTTTAGGAGACTCAATATGAAAGGAAAATGCAAGACTCTTTCTTCAAAACTTATAAAGAAGGGCTTAGCCGGGCGGTGGTGGCGCATGCCTTTAATCCCAGCACTCGGGAGGCAGAGCCAGGCGGATCTTTGTGAGTTCGAGGCCAGCCTGGGCTACAGAGCGAGATCCAGGAAAGGCGCAAAGCTACACAGAGAAACCCTGTCTTGAAAAAC
>CABHPP010130098.1:0-19223 GCA_902168425.1 Peromyscus attwateri | reverse complement strand
CCTCACTCAGCTTCCTGTTCTCTTAATTCCCCTCTCTGTTAGTTCCGCCTATACTTCCTTCCTGGCCACTGGCCAATCAGTGTTTTATTTATTGACCAATCAGAGCAATTTGACATACAGACCATCCCACAGCACTTCCCCTTTTCCTTTTTTTTTTTTTAAAAAAGGAAGGTTTTAACCTTAACATAGTAAAATTACATATAATTTGGGAATTTGGGCATAGCTTCTCTTACTACTTCCTGCTGGAGGGGGGCGCTGTATCTTTTGGGGACACAAAGAAAATTTTAGGATTATGGAGCAGTCCATGAGGCTGTATTGTCTGAGCCAGTTGACTTCAAACCATTCTGGATGTTGGATCATCTGGGCCATGGTGTCATCGGAGACCTTTCAGGGGGTCTTGGCTGGTCAAACCTGATGTATCTTAATCTGGAACAAATCCATAGCCTCTGGCTTTCTGTGGAAACAAAAGCAGAGGTTCCTTTCCAAAGCAACATATCCTTACATCCAAATTTTGAAGTCAAGGTACCTTTAAAATATACATTTTGTCATAATTCAACAGCTTTTGTAATCAAATGTTTTTCTTCAGTTATGAATATCAAAGAGAACATAATCCAGATTTTCTGTGTGGTAGCCATCTTTACGTGGCTTATTTTTTATATTACCTTGAGCCTATTGCTTTAAACTGCAGCCTTTTAAGACTGAAACAGCGCTATGGCTCCTGGCTCCGCCCACCTCAGCTTCCCAACATGGTGGTGATACGTTTACCACCAGCTCTGGGAGCCTTTGTGGGTCTATGCTTCTATCAAAGCAGCGTGTAGCCCAGAAACCTCTTTTTTTGTTTTGTACTAGCAAAGGCTAAATCCACCACACAGCTTAATGTGCCACTTGCAGACGCTTCATTCCCACCATACTGCTGGTCAAATACACATGCCAGGAACCCACCATACAGTAGCTCAAGCCCGCAGGCTGCAGCTAACTTGAGAGAGACAGCTAGGAAGCTGTTTTAGCTTCGTTTTAGAATCTTCTTTTTACGCTTTCTCAGGTCTTAAGTGGAAATTCCTGCCCCACGTTGGGCGCCATTTGTTGCTAGAGTTTTCCTGCCTGGCCCACAGTCAGGACAAATCTCTGTCACTCGCCAGTCCCATAGCTGCTCAGACCCAACCAAGTAAACACAGAGACTTATATTGTTTAAACTGTTTGGCCTAATGGCTCAGGCTTCTAGCTATCTAGTTCTTACATCTTAAATTAATCCATTTCTATAAATCTATACCTTGCCACGTAGCTCGTGGCTTACCAGCATCTTCACATGCTGCTTGTCATGGCGGCGGCTGGCAGTGTCTTCCTCACTCAGCTTCCTGTTCTCTTAATTCCCCTCTCTGTTAGTCCTGCCTGTACTTTCTGCCTGGCCACTGTCCAATCAGTGTTTTATTTATTGACCAATCAGAGCAATTTGACATACAGACCATCCCACAGCACCCATATTTGAATTTGGGCAATGTAATGCACAGTTGTAACCAGTACTGAAGGGCAGAAGCAGATCTATTCCAGAAGCTCACTCTCCAGCCAGACTAGATCACAGTGAACTCCATGATTAGTGAGAAACCCTGTATCCAAAAGAAAATTAAAGTAGAAGGCTGGAGAATTGGCTCAGCCATTAAAGCTAGGACCATGACCAAACATCAAAAAATAACATAGATAGAAACTGATGAAGCTATCTAGCACAGACCTCTGACCTTCATAGACACACACATGAATAAGCTCATGTATTCAACCACATGCATCTGCTCACATATACAAAAGGTAAAAAAATGAAGAATGTCAGAGTAGAGACTGATGGGCATTGCTTTTCTGAGATGGACTCTTCTGAATGGATCTAAAGCCCACTCCTGGTGATAAAACCCATACCCAGCACTATTACAGGGGCCAAGGACCTGTGTGTAGATAGGTCAGGGGCCCTATTTTAGAACCAAACATTCTGTAAAAATAGACCTTTTATTAAAAAGGATTCCCAATGAAGTATGACTATGCTAAAAAATCAGAGCATCTCTCATCCCCATCAGAGAAATTTTCTTTGCAGTAGATGGAAATTAACAGAGAGATTCCCACCTGGCCAATGTGGGGCAAATAAGAGATGGTAGAGGGCTTAGCCCCAAACAAAACATATGCATCACACTCCTTTTCTCAACCCTTGGAGATGTTGTAAGAAAAGGGAGCAAAATTAAAACATGCAAGAGCCAGAGGTAGGGGATAGCACCAAATAAACTGTTTTCCAGACAGAAGATGGTAAATAAACAAAATGAATTCACAGTAATTTTACTAGCATGCCGAAAGACCATAGCAGACATAATTCTATCATAGATTAGGAAAGGTAGGCACAAAATCCCACCAATAGCTGAGGAGCTATCGACATAGATTCTGGGGAGGGGAAAGCCAGTTTTCTCTAATGCTGTGACAACTGGTATATTGATCACATGGCAGGGAAGGGCTCACTCCCAAGACTAGCTGGGCAACATAAACCGGACTCAAGGGAGAAAAACAGACACACTGAAGATATCCCAAAGTTGAGTGGGAAGGTTTGGAAGAGTGGTTATAGGAGTTGTGTGATGGGGAGTTAATATGCTCAGAATACGTTATATGAAATTCTCAAAGAATTAATGAAAATGTTGTTTTTGTAATATTTAATAATGATTCAACAACAATGTAATAGACAACTTTAGTGTGTGTGTGTGTGTGTGTGTGTGTGTGTGTGTGTGAGAGAGAGAGAGAGAGAGAGAGAGAGAGAGAGAGAGAGATCAAGACACAAAATACCAAGTGACAAAACATCAAGAATAATAGGAATTGTTGTCTTTAAAGGAGATTTGAAGTTGTGAATGAGGGAAGATATCTCAGAATCTGGCATCTGAGCTATGGATGCTTTTGAAACATCCAAAGGGTCTATTTTTGAGGTTTGTGAGGGTAAACTTAGATGTACAGATTTCTTTTCTCTATGACTTACACAAGTATTCCTTTCTATGCATACCAGACTTTTAGGACTGGATAGAACCTTATTCCATTAGAAAACATAATACTCAGTTCACATAAATTATTGATATTTTTCTGGGCCCTACTGGAAATATGCCTGATTAATAAAATTGTTTGATGCTGGTAATTTTCAGGTGATGCTTATTAACTGCAGGTGCAGTTTTACATCTTCAAGCCTCCCCAGATCTTTACCACTTCTGATACTATTTGTCAATTGCTTTAAAACCAGGTTCTCTGGTAATTATTGCTGATTTAGGGAGCCTGCTTCACACATGAGTTCACGAGCACCCAGCTCTCAAGGGGAATGGTTTGTCCAGCAATGAACTGGAAGCCAGCCTTAGCTATTTTATGGCATGGCAAACTATCGATTCTGACGGGAACAAAGGCAGAGCAGGTCAATAGTATGAGATCCAAATTCATTACTGTGCAGAAGAGAAGACTAAATCAAAATGAGATTAATTTTTCTCAGACATTTTGTGTTATGTTCCAGCAGCCTCATAAATGATCCTGTATCTTGGTGGCAGTGTGACTGTGATGGAAATTTTAGACCTGGGGCAGAACAGAGGAATAAATTCTTTAAAGTTCAGATTTTTTCTGTGGGAATAATTCAGTTTTATATTTCAGTAAATACTATGTTTGGAAGGACTCAGCTCCAACTTTCCTTACCTCAATTTACTGACTTTTCAGCTTTCTTTCCATGTTATTCACCACTGAACAGGATAATAGATAGATAGATAGACAGACAGATAAATAGATAGATGATAGACAATAGTAGATAATAGACTATGGATAAGGAGATTGATATAAATAGAGTTAGAAGACAATGGGTGATATTTAGAAATACAGAAAGACAAGTACTAGGAGACAGATATATAAATAGATGATTGGCACATAAATGATAGAGAAATGAAAGGTGAATAAATAGAGCAGACTTCTCATACCTCATATTTCTGGGATTGTGCCCTCTTTAGGCTACCCTAATTAACATGCCTAATTAAATTAATGAACTCACCTCATGGGGTTTCCCCCTTTCCCTCTATGAACTACCTTTTGCCTATGGGACACTTCTGTCCCCTCTCTATCCAGAGGCAGTCTTTTATTCCTAGGGGCAAATATGCCTTCCCACTCTTCCTTGTTCCCTTTGCTTTCTCCATTGTCCTCTGCCTCATATCTTTGTCTTTTATTCCCTGCCCTTTGTCCCTCTGTGGTAAATAAATCTCCTTTGTGCTGAGAACTTGGTGTTGGTGTGTCGGGTGCTGACTCCTGTCATTTCAATATGTGTTCAATGTTCACATGTGGTCCCATAGATACACTCCCATGCCAGAAAAGCTAACTTCTACAAGTCTTAGGAAATCAACTGAGGATTAAAAGAGGGACTGCAGTGTTGAAATGACACTCAGACTCCTGTTTTTGTCTTCTCTCTCAATAAGAGTAAACTTGGAGTCTATATGTAGAATTTCCTTGATTTTGGCATTCAAGTTGTTTCAAGCTCACATTGCATGTCTCCCTCCTGATGTGGTCCTAATGGTTTGCCCAGTCCAGAGTTCCTCTGTTAGAAACTTAATCTCATCACAGTGGCACTCAGGCATGGGCCAATTGGGAGAAATTTAAGTCCTAAGGGCCCCGACCTCATGAATGATCAATGCAGCTTTGGAGTTTGGTGAGTGTTCTTCCCACTCTTTCCCCCTCCCTACCCCTCCCTGTCCTCTCATCCCTGAAGTTTGCCACATAAGGACAGAGGTCCCTTTCTCTCCTTTTACCTTTCACTTGGTGAGGACTTAGCAAAACAGACCCACATAAGATGCCAGTAATTTCAATATGGATTTCCAATCCTACAGAAATGTGGGAGAGTACATTTATATTCTGTCTAAAAATTAGTAAAGAGTTAAAATTGCTCTTTGACAATTTCCTGCACATGTGTGATATGTTCTGATTACTCTCTCCTCCCCCTTATCAGTCACTCTCCTTCCTTTCAAGTCCCTTCTCATTTTCATGATTTTTGTTTTGTTTGTGACCCACTGAGTTTAACCAGGGCAATATGTGTGAGCATGGGTTAGGAAATATCCTTTGGAGCCTGGTAGGGTGATTGGTAGGTACACTAATGAAGGCAATGCCTGTCCATCCCTCACAAGCCATTGGTAGCCAATAATTCATTGGGGAGACATAAGACCCACTAGCCCCTCCCAGACACATGACTGACTGCTGACAGGTCCACTCGTGCAGGATCAGTACAGGCAACTGCAGTTACTCTGAGTTTGCATTTGCAGTGTCTGTATAACATCCAGAAGATGGAATTTTGCACCTCTTTTCTCCTCACAAGGTATCCAGTCTTAGCTACTCTGCAGCAGAATATAGACTAAATACTGCTCATGTGTTTACATAAGCAGTTTTTAGAGTTCTTTTCCCCCTGAACAATCTGTTCCTTTTGTTGGAGCTTGATACTATAATCAAGATGGTGTGCTGGAGTTCTTTGTGCAGTGTGTTGTTTGTTCTAAATCTTTTTACCTACAATGCATTGCATGTATATATACTAACCTATGTGTGGACTATATATTTATAGATACTTATGCATGCATACCATATTTACATATATAGACACACACAATGGGATACAGACTGATAAATATGAAGATCTGAGAATAGTCATTTCTGTAACCACCTGTTTGACTGAAGCATGCTAAGTACAACATGCTTACTGATGTCTCCAGCTATAACCCATCCTCTCATAGATCATTCTTGCTTCACTCTCTTGCTTGGTTCTCCAAACCAGATACCTGGTGTCTGCCATCTTCCACTTGAGGATTTAACTGCTCAGTCTCAGCTTCCAAATGTATAGTGGCATCAAGATTATTAAGCTGTGTCTGCGTGGTAAATACCTTTATTAAGTAGAATACAGTGTTTGAGTATAACGTCTTTTGCTTTTAGATTTAAAGACTGTATATATTCCAGAAATTACTTATTTCAGTACCTCTTATTCCCATACTTTTGCAACATTTTATTATATTCCTCTATGTGTGTGTGTGTGTGTGTGTGTGTGTGTGTGTGTGTGTGTATGTGTGTGTGTATGTGTGTGTGCAACAACATGGGTATGCAGTTGTACCTGTGTGTACTTGTGCTTGTGGATACCAGAGCTCAAGTTCAGGTGCCTTCCTCCATCTCTCTCCACCTTGTATTTTGAGACAAAGTTAGTTTGACCTGGAGCTAACTTATTCAGCTAAGCTGACCTGCCAACCTCAGAAATTCATGTCTCTGCATTCCCAGTTCTGGCATTACAAGCTATCACATTTAAAAAAATAGTTTCTAGGATTGAACTCTGGTCTTCATGCTTCCATACCACGCACATCACCTACTGCTATCTCCCCAGCCCACATGTTGTTAGATCATCATGTCATATTTTACAGGTCATTCTATAATCCTCTGACCTCCTACACTACTTGCAAATTTGCATGCATTATGGTTTGCACATTATGTATAGTGTTGTATTTGTTTTAACAAATGCAAAATATCATCTGTTCACAATTATGAAACTACAGATCCCACCTAACATCCATAATTTCTCCTTCTCCCTTTTTCTCTCATTTCACTTTTCCAAATGTCATTTGGATTATAGGAATCATATAACATGCAACATTGTTAAATTGCATTCTTTTTCTTAGCATATACCTCTAATAAGATTCACTAGTGTATTCTTTGAACTGAGGCAGCAAAAACTTATTATTAGAACCCAATGATATTCCCTTGAACACAGGTGCACAGCTTGTTTGTACAAATCTTGATGAATGTCTTAATTGATTCTAGGTTAGGTAATTATGCATAAACTTACATAAATGTTAAGAGTAAGGTTTTATGTGAGGGTCATTTACAAATTATGTGGGTAAATATTTACTGAACAAGCCCTGGACCTTATTGTAGGGAGATACCAAGCTTCAAAGGGTGTTGATGAGCTTTACTCTAAGGGATATGAGGTAATGTGCAAGATGCTGTTTTTACAGTTATGATGACCAATGTTTGGCATTACCAGTCCAAGAAAGTGAATGTTCTTATTACTTTGAATACTCACTAGTGCACAATACTACCAGCTCTAGTGTTTCAGCCGTTCCTACAGCTCTGCCATGGCATTTCATTGCTATTTTATTTTTCAGTTTTTAAAAAGCAAGTTATATTAAGCACATATTCACACACTTACTTACACCTGCCAATCTCCTTTATTGAGGTATATTTGGGAATATTAGCCTGGTTTAAAATTGAAGTTTTTGCTTTCCTTTGAGTTCATGAGTTATTTGTATTTTATTAGACATGTACTTTATAAGTATTTTCTTCTTGTCCATAGCTTTTCATTCTCGTCACTAAATAGTGTCACATTTTAATTTTTAATAATATCTATGATTTTTATTCTCTTATTGATTATGATTTCGTCATTACATCAGAAAACTCATTACCAAACTGAAGGTTTTGTAAAAATTTTGCCAATTCCTTCAATATTACTTTAGTTTTAAAATTTGCATTATTAATGAATTCTTATAAAAACTATAAAATTGTAAGATATGTGTCTAGGTTAATAATTTTCTTCCTATTCTCTCTCTCTAATTAACTCTCCCAGATCTCTCTCTTCTCTCTTAATTTGGTATCCAATTATCCCAGATAGAAAGGTGAATATTGTTTTTGTTCATTTATCAAAATCAGTTTCCATCTGTGTGGATCTACTTCTGAACTCTCTGTAAGCCAGAAGATTTCTCTGGTCCCGACACAGCAGTCCTGCAGCCGCTTATAAAATAATCATTCAGAGGCTTATATTAATTACCAACTGTATGGTCTATGGCAGGCTTCTTGCTAGCTAGCTCTTATAACTTAATGCATTTCAATTAATCTTTAAGGTGCCACGTGGTCTGCTGGCATCTTGCTGTTCCTTTGGCTGTGGCTGGCATCTCTCTCTACTCTCCTTTCTTCTCTTCATATATCTGCTCAGATTTCCCATCTGCCTCTAAGCTGCCTTGCCATAGGCCAATGCAGCTTTATTTATCAACCAATCAGAATAATATATATTCAGAGCATACAGAAAGACATCCCAGAGCACTTCCACTTTTCTGTCTAATCAAAAAGGAAAGTTTTAACTTTAACATAGTAAAATTACATATCATAGAACAGTTATCAAGCAGGAATTATAGTTATAATGTCTAGTCTATTTGTATTTGGCAAAACTAAAGAAAATATTCTATCTATCCTATATTTGTGAGTCTGAGGTTTCATATCTAACTTATCTTTTGTCATAACAAAGGAAAAATTATAACCATTTAGTCTTCAACTACATCAAAGACCATAGAAGGATATAATATTACCTAAGTAAACAGGCATTGCATTGTAAGCAACTCTCAAAAATGTAGAATGACAGAGACAGCTGGCTGCCTGGACAGTTACTCAAAGTTTCTCTGTAACATATAAGCATCTATCTTCAGCCTATAGGCCTAGAGTTTTTTAGTTGCTTCTCCCTGTGTCCTGTAAAATATCTGGCAGTCTCCTCTGCAAAGTAGGAATCTGAAGGAACATCTCACCTTGTTTTGGCAAAATTTAGTGGTCATTTTTCTATGGGTCCTGCATGTTCAGTTTATATAACATTCTGTCAAGCAATCCAGGCAAGAACAATTTTTTGTCCACCATCCATTTTGTGCCAAGAAGAAGATAAACTCCTTATGGAGTGTCTTTGATGCCCATCTACCTCTTTGAAGTAAATTGGTGCTGACAAGAGCAGACATGTCTCACTGTCCAGAAAGTCTAAGTTTTTAAAACATTTTAAATGTCATATTCTGTAAGTCTTTGAAGTGTTTGAAGATTACCTAATTGAAATATACCTTTATATACATAAAAACTAAACTAACATGAGTATAAGTTTGATTATCCTAGATGACTGTTAATCTATATTTCTTAATTATATATTACAATTTTAAATGAGCTGCATAAACATAATACCTTAAACAAGAGTAGAAATATACACACAGTATAACAAAATTAACTTTAAATTTGTAATAAACTAAAATCAGTAGCAATGTAAAACATTTGAAACAAGGTGTTGCTCTTTCAAGGCAGATTCAATACTCTACCCTTTCATCCTATCATGTCTATAATAGCCCCTTTTTTTCCTTAGAAGGAGATTGCATTGATAATCAACCCCTTTTAAATAAAAATGAACATTCAATAATAATAGTTTGGGAATTTGGGCATAGCTTCTCATACTACTTCCTGCTGATTAAAGGCACTGGCAATCTTATGGGGATCCTGAGAAATTTAAGAATTACGGTCAAGTCCTGACTGAAATAGCCTGCAAGGCTGCATTGCAAATATGCTTTGTTAAGTTTTGAATTATATTGTTGTTCTTGAGAATGTGTGCCTATGTTTATCATTTTTTAGCTTTGTAAGGACAGGTTGTGCCTGGCTCGGTATTAGCCAGACTTTCATAGTAAGACTCTGTTTTGAAAACAAACAGACAAAAAAAAACAAGAATAATTTTATTATATTAAATACTATTCAGTAATATTTTATTGTTTTCAGAGTATAAGGTTTGCAGCCTTATACTAAGCATTTGATTCCTTTGATGCTGCTGTAAATAGACTTATTCTCTGAATTTACCTTCTGATGGTCATCACCACTAAAGAAACAACAGCACCATAAGCACACCTCATATCCTGTTGACGTCATAAGACTCCATGTGTAATGCTGTGTCTTCTGCAAATAGAGAAACTTTTCTCTCTTAGAATCTAGGGTCCTTCATTTGACTTTCTTGTAACATATACATATATATGTATACATATATAAATTATATATGTGTGTATGTGTATACATACATATATATGTGTATATATGTGTGTATATATGTAGATATATAGATAGATACAATATTGATAAGAAAGGATAGTGGTTTGCACTTTGTCTTGTCCTAACCTCAAGGGAAAATGCTGCATTCACTTTCCATCTGCCATGATGGCAGCTTTTTTGTTCATGCTTTATTTTTTATATTTTTATTAGATTGTAGAAGTTCATTTCTATTTCTAACTTGTTAAGTATGATTTGTTTTATATTACTTTATTTCTGCATTGAAAAATACTGCATTTTTTCAAATGTTTTCTCTATGTCTTTTGAGAAAATAATGTGATATACCTATACTTCTAAATTATGAATGTGGTACATATTTCAGTTCTTCTTAGTCACAGTCTTCTACTGTGGCCAGAATGGTACTTTCCCATTATCCATTTGGAATGCTTGAGTGTGATGGCATCCCCAGTTCCATTTCTTCAGCCCCAATGGGGTCTTGTGAAGCCCCAGCAGACCATACTTTGGTTAGCTTGTAATGAGGAGTTCCCTTGCAAGGAAAACCAGATACTCCACAGAATTAAAATGATTATTTTCTCACTGCACTGCTGGGGATGTCTTTCTGTATGCTGTGAATGTGTTGCTCTGATTGATTGATAAATAAAATGCTGATTGGCCAGTAACCAGGCAGGAAGTGTAGCATAGTCAGGATAAGCAGAGAGGAGGATTCTGGGAGGTGGAAGGCTGAGTCAGGAGATGCTGCCAGCCGCCACTGCCATGAGAAGCAAGATGTAAGATACCGGTAAGCCACGAGCCACATGGCAAGGTATAGATTTATAGAAATGGGTTAATTTAAGATATAAAAATTAGATAGCAAGAAGCCTGCCATGGCCATACAGTTTATAAGTAATGTAAGTCTCTGTGTGTTTATTTGGGTCTGAGTGGCTGTGGCCCACAGTCAGGTGGGAATGCAGAAAACTCCAACTACATTGCACTGCTGAGAACATCATAGGGGGTTGTCTCTCATAGTCACTAATAGATCTTTTTATGGTTCTTTAGTACAAATGTCACAGAAGAAGGTGGGCTTCCCATGCAGGCTCCATTACTCCATCAACACTATCTGTTTGCCTCTTCAAATATACAATTAAATATGATCCTATTCACCTATTTCTCTTCTCCAACTTCCCCCGACCCCACCCAACATAGACTTCTCTCAACTCTATGTCTTCACTTTCTTTCCTTTGATTTATTGTTTGTTTGTTAAAAACCCATTAAGGCAAATTAGTGCTGCTCATAAGTGCATGTGCAAACTACCAGTTACCATGCTACCAAAGAAGACTGATTTTCCCTCCCCTAGCAGCTATTGACTGCCAATGACTCCTCAGCTTCTCACTTCTAGGTTTGGGGTGAGGTGCCTGTCATTAATTTTGGAACACTTTCAACCATTATAGCTTCAAACATTTCTTCTCCATTCATGCCTTTTCCTTTTCACATTCTAATTATATTTATATTAACTCTTTTGAAATTGATCCATGATATTTGAATGTTTAATCTTTTTAAATTCTAATATTATCTTTGCAATTTATTCTGGGATGCCTCTGATGAGTTGTCTTTCAGCTCACTAATTTTCAGCTGTGTGTGGTCTTCTGATGAGCCTATCCTCACCAATCTACACTCCTTTTCACAGTGCTTCTGACTTCTTTCAATTCCATTAGCTTTATTTCTTAAACTTCCATCTCTGTATTTATATAAAGCATCTGTAGATTGTTGCTTTTGTTGAGTCCTTAACATATTAACCAATTATTTAGATTTCTTTTCTTATAATTGTACCACCTGCAGAATATCTAATACCACCTGAAGAATTTTTCAGTTTGCACCATGTCTTCAATTTTGTGGATAATTTTTCCCTTAAAAGTTACTACACCGTTTTAAGTTTTGTTATGGTTGATGAAAGCCTGGAATGATTGGTCAGATTACAGAAACTCCAGAGAATAACTCTTTAAATGAGGCTTATTTTCACTCAGTCTGGGAGCCAGGCTGTGCTTGATATTTACTTGGGCTCTAGAGACTGGTGCACAAACTTTAGATTTTTGTAGTGTGACTTTTTTACTTGTGTGTTTGTTTGTGTACCTGTGCACATGTTCTCTGAGCATGCATATATACATGTGTGCAAGGTCTCTTGCTGAAGCTGTAGCTAGCCAATTCAGCTAGTCTATCTAGGTAGTTTGCTCTGTGGATCCTTTCTCTTATCTCCCAACTGCTGGAATTATAGACAGCCACAACATCTGCCATGTTTCTGCAAGGGTTCTGAGGATATAAACTCTCGTCCTCAAGCTTGGACAGCAAATACTTTATCCACTGAGCCATCTCCCTTGTCCCTCAAATTTCTCTAACATCTTTTCTGTCTCTTTTTTTCCACTTGGGCTTTCTTGTGTGCACACTTAGAGATGAGTGTCTCTTGTAGTTTTCTTTTGTTATTACCTTCTGTGGATGTGCTAGCAAGGTGTATTATAAATCCTAACATTAACAGGACATGCTTCATGACACCTGAAACTCTGAAACTTTGTAGGCATTGAATGCTTTGTTACATTCCTGTGGGCAAGGTCTCTTAATCAATAACCCTCCTTTGCCCAAGAATGACATTATGGGTGTTCTTCCCTGTGTGGGCAACCATTGTTTGTATGGGAATTGGGACCTCCCTACTCAACTAATAAAGTCTGCCTGCTTCAGGGTCTATGTTTTTTAGTCCTTCCTGAGCTGAAACTTCAAGAGACCCTGATAAACAAGCATTGCCTTCTTCATCAAAATTGTGTGTGTACATGTATCTACTGAGGAATTGCTGCTGAACTTCATCATGCTTGGATATTGTGTGTTCAACTCTTCTCAAAGTCCCAAGGCAGGAGTCCTCCTTGACTTGAGTTGGCAGTGTTCTTCAAACTCAGAACTAGGTCCCAACCCTGCTGTGGACTTCTACCTCTCAACAGCAACTTAGGGAGAAAGAGCTTATTTCGGCTGCCGGATTCAGAGTGAATAAAGTCCATTCTGGTGCAAAGGCGTGGTGGCAGGAGATGAGGCCAGTCTGCCACATTACCCTGGCACTCTAGAAGCAGCCCTTGAGAAAAGGTGGAGTTTTTCCTCTTGTCAAGTATTCCCTCTCATACATGCCCAGAGGAAGTCATAGAAGTTCAAAGGACAAAGAGAGGCCTAACAAAACCATCTTGTGCCATTTGTGAATAATTTTAGCAAGGATACTTTATCATGACTCTACTTACAAAGAAGTCCAAGATCATGCTAACCTAATCTAACTGTCATGCTTAGGGTGTTGACTGTTTCTGATATCCCCAGGGGATGCAAGAAATAGAATGGGTCTGAGAGGCCTGTTGGGTGCTAAGAATATGTTCAAGCCATGCATATGCAGTGTACAGTGAAAGAACATAGACTGTTAATCATGGAAGCTGAGCTGTGACTTTAAAAACAAGGAAATGGGGTGTACAATGGCAGTGTACTGTGTGTTGTTGTGTAACATCTTCTGAAGTGTGAAGCTCCTGAGGACTCAGAGTTCTAAAGTGAGGTTGGACTATGGAAGGACTTAGGAAGTAAACAACTGAAAAGTCTCAGGAAGTCCTTGAAACTTACCGGATGTACAACACTTTTTCTTCAAGGTGCCATAAGTGATAAGTTCTGTTGAAGAAACCAAGGCCAAACAAGCTGCTAGAGAAAGAGCTCAGACTGCCAAATTTCCTGGAAGAAACTCTCCAACATGCTGAGTCATACCAGGAGCTTCAGGGTTCCAGCCTTTGTGAATTGTTACCCTGACTGAAGTGGGCTTTTGGTGATGCAACTGTCTTTTGAGAATTGTCCCTGATCTTGTAAGTAACCACAAAACCTCATGGTTCACCAAATTGGATTTGGTTGGTATCATTGTTTTTGTCTGCCGTTGGTTCCCTAACCAAGGTGTTGAGACATTTCTATTTCATCTAGCATATGTTTAAAGCTTTAAGTTTAAACCCTCTAAAAAATAATAAGTTAAAAATCTTATTTTTAAAAAGGAAAAATAGTACTTAGGTTAAATATGGAAATTTAAGGGAAAAATACTAAATCAGGAAAACAGGCACAAACCTAGAATGCTTCAGGACAACTGATGGAGGCTTGTTGCATTATTATAGGCAAACAGAGAGCTGCCCAGAACACAGAGAATCTGCACCCTGAACATAGAGAGCCATGTGTCCTGAACAGAGAGAATCATTCACCCTGTATATAGAGAACCATGTGTCCTGAACAGAGAGAATCATTCACCCTGTATATAGAGAACCATGTGTCCTGAACAGAGAGAATCATTCACCCTGTATATAGAGAATTAGGAACCTTGAACATAGAGAATCATGTGCCTTGAACATAGAGAATCACGCACCCTGAATGATGTCTTTTGGTATTGTGGGATTCAATAGTGCTTGCTGTTCTAAAAATGATCTCTAATCAGTATAGAAGAAGCAGGACATGCAGGCTTGAGCCCAGAAGATATATGCCTAGTTGGTGGTACAGTAAAACAGGAGAGTATGGCTGGGGGTGCAAGCCAAATACTAAGGTTTAAACCCCTAGTTTCATGGGAAGTCACTTCTGTCTTGCTCCTGTAAAACGTGGAATATTTATTTATAAGTTACCACAAGAATTGAATAATGGCTATTTATGCAAAGTTCTTAGAACATTTAGAAATGCCAGGAATAATAGACATTTTAGAAACATTGACTGGGGCCAGCCAGCTAGCTTGGAGGTGAGGACACTGTTTTCCAAGGTTGATAAATTGAGTTCAATTCCTGGAAATCCACATGGTAGATGGAGAGACCAATTCCTTCACAGTGTCTTCTGACCTCTACATGTATACCACAGCACAAGTGCAAAAACCTACACACACACACACACACACACACACACACACACACATACACACACATACACACACACACACACACACACACACACCACAAAATAAATGTTTAAAAAAATTAACTTGAGATAGCATAAATGAAAGAGCTTCTGGAAATACAAAGCGCTGGTGCCATTATCCCAGGCCTTTGGAGCATCTCTGTTTCCAGGCCTGCTTACATAGCTCTTTGATGGCAAGTACCTCACTAATTACAGAATTTCCACAGTGATGGAAGATGCAGATAATTTCTTCAAAATAAACTTTTCACATTTTGCATGTAAATTCATCGATTGTGCATGAAGAAGGCCAGGAAAGCCTTGTGGCTTTATTAAATTGATTGGCATCTAATAACTTAATTATCTACAGAAACAGATGTTACTTCACCAGAAAACAAATTATTTTATCCACAGTGAGGAAAATTAAACCATCGAACACTGCAGAGATCCTTCAAATGACTGTAGTAAGGCTGCAAGGGGAGGAGACAGCGGCTCATCAGGCTTCGGTGCAGACTTCATTTGTTGGGAAGAGCTCAACATGAACTTTCTGGTTCTATATTTTAATCGTTTTTGTGTGCATGATTTTAGGGGAGTGGAAGGGCACGTGTGTCACAAGGTACATATGGAAATCAAAGGAAAACTTGTGTCCCAGGGATCAAACTCATGGCATCAGGTTTGGTGGCAAGTGCGTTAATCCCCTGAGTCATATCTCTAGTTTGCCTTCTATTGGGATAACTGTTTTCCAATGAGAGAGACAGAGAAAGGCATGGGTCCAGCTGGGAGGAGAGGTGGGGAAGAATTTGGAGTACAGGGGGGAAAGCCGTTAACAGGATATATTATGTGAGTTAAAAAAGTATTTTCAATAAAAGGGGAAAAACTACTCTGAGCAAAAGCAATATCGGGAGGAAACAGCTTCTTTGGATTTCAGATTCCTGCCATTGTTGAGTAAGGGAGTCTTAAAGCACGAAATTGGGGGTAGGAACTGAAGACCATGGAAGAGTGCCAAACTGACTTGTTCCCCTGAATTAGTCAGCTATTTTTCTCATAGAGCACAGACTCTACTCCCAAACCCTGCCCAGGAATGGCTTAGCCTACAGTGAGCTGGGCCCTCCTACATCAATTAGGAGTCAATGAAATGTCCCATAGACATAGCCACAGGCCAATATGATGATGCCAGGTCTTCAGTCTCTTCTCAGGTGTGTCCAGTCGACATCCAAGATGAGCCATCACAGTCAACTTGACAGCCCCAAGGCACAAGTGAATTTTATTGTGAAAATTTTCATGTCTCATTAGACTTTAGTTTAGAAGACTGTGCTGGAATACATGTACACACACATGGAGAGAGAGAGAGAGAGAGAGAGAGAGAGAGAGAGAGAGAGAGAGAGGTGCCCAGGGACTAATATACTCATGAAATCTAGAAAGACATATTAGGACACATTTATTTCCCTATGGTTTGAGTATGCCCCCAAAGGCTCATATGCTGGAAGCCTTAGTCCCTAGTGTGGTGAGACATGTTGGAGTGAAATCTTTGATAGATGGGGCTTTGGTCTGAGGACATGGCTCACTGGGTAATTGTTGTTACAGCCTCCTTGTTGAAGTCCCAAGCCAGTGAGAGTCCCTATCTCAAATGAAGGATGTTACCTGAGGATGACATCCAAGACCTTCCTCTAACTTTCATAGGCATACATATATACACACACCACCCCACATAGTCATACGCACAAGGTTTGGTCTAGTCTTTACATCATGCTATTCTACTCTTGGAAGGAATTAATGCTGGTATTGAAGAAATCTGGAAACTTCTGAGAGTCTTGCTCAGAGGAAGTGCTAGTTCATTCTATATAAAACATTAAGAATACACTCAAAGTGCAATGTGTGATGTCACTCTGTGCATTAAAGCCTCTGTGAAAACTAGTCCATAGTGACATTTGGGTTTTGTGCAGAGAGTTTTCACATGGCTTTCCACTCTGTAACATTTATCTGCATTTCAGATAACCTGGATGTTATACCACAGTAGAAAGGGTCAAATGAATCATAGATTCAGAGGTAAGAAAAACAGGAACCCTCCAGAGAATGTAATGATTTATTCCAGTGAGACAGAGTGAGGGAAGGAGAGGGAAGAGGTGTTACAGAGTATTAGCTAATGCTTCTCAATAATTTACCAATCAATTAAAATGCCATTATCATTCTCCTTTGCCACTTATCTCCTGTGATATTTAAAGGTCATGTGGGTGCTATTGGGAAGGACAGCTATTAACAGATACATGAAAATAGCATTTCCAACTCTAGTGTCAAGGTAATTTCCATTCGAGCTCAAGTCATACTCATCAGGCACAAGGACAGATGTTTGACAACTCTAGTATACTCAAAGAAATGAGAAGTGGGGAGGGCGGCCTGATGGAATATAATAATTAGAAGCCAAAACGACAGACGCCGGGGAGATGACCCAGTCAATAAAGCATTACTGTGCGTGCTCGAGGACCTGAATTGGGACCCTCACTATCATTTAAAAAGTCAGTTACAGTGGTGTGCACCTGTAATCCTAGCACTTGAAAGACAAGGACAGGAGGATTCCTGGGGCTCACTGGCCAGTCAGGATACAAATCAGGGAACTCCGAGTTCAGTGAAATAAATAAGATGGGAAGCAACCGGAGAAGAAACCTGGTGTTGACCTCTGGCCTCCTCATGAATATACATGTGCACTCACACTCTTGTAACCAACCATTCACATAGAGGCAGGTGCCTTTTGCATTTTCTAGTGGGGCCAGAATATGACAGAACATGCTAAATTAATGCCCACATTTATGTTAGCCAGGCTCCAAGGATGAACAATTTTTTGAGGACAAAAATATTTCAGTTGTAACTATAGTTTATTAACTAATTAGCTAATAATTAGCTAATTTTTAATACTTAATATTTGTCACAAGTTGTATTAGACACATTTCAGTCATATTATCATCTATTTTAATAATAAAAACAACACAGTACATACCCTCATTTTATAAATTAAGAGACCAAAGACAAAGCCTGGAGGTATGAATCATTGCTAAAACAATCACTAAACAAACACGAGGCCCTGAGTTCAGGTTCCCAGCATCTGCATAAAAGCAGGACCCACTGATGCATGTCAGTAACCACAGCACTGGGGGTTTCATCAGGGCAGGTATAAGAGGATCCCAGAGGCTTGTTTTCCAGCACATCTAGGCAACATGATGAGTTTCCGGTTTACCAAGGCTCTTTCTTTAAAAATAAGGTAGAGAACAACAGAAGAAAACACCCGATGCCCGTCTTCCGCCTCCACATGTTCTTGCATGTTCAAGCATGGCTCCTCATGCCATCCACTAAAATAAAAACAAACAAGCAAATGAAGAAAATAAATAAAACAAACAAACAGAGAATAAAACCACACAAAACTAAGACAAAACTCACAGTAGCATGTGGATTCTGGTCGTAATACTTCACAAGTCTCAATTACCTGTTTGGAATCAATCTGTTATTTTCTTATTTCCTCTAATGTTCTGAAATTTACCAATTGTCTTTGTTACTGTTCTATTGCCTTGAAGTGGAACCATGACCAAGGAAACTTATAAAAGAGAGCATTTAACTGTTGGCTTGCTGACAGTTTCGGAGAGTTAGTCAGTGGACATCATGGCGGGGAGCACAGCAGTAGACAGGCAGGCCTGGTGCTGAAGCAGTTGCTATAAGCTCACAGCTGAGGCAAAGAACTTGAGACTGGACATGGCATGGGCTTTTGAAAATTCAAAGCCCACCTCCAGTAACAGACCTCCTTCAATTAAGCCACACCTCCTAAACCTTTTTAAATAGTTATACCAACTGGGACTAAATATTCAAACATATGAACCTATGAAAGCTGTTCGCATTCAAACCACCATATCAATTACATTATAAGTGGCATTTGGAAGAAGAATTTATTTATTGATTTACTTAACAAAATGAACAGATTCAGTGCTGGCTCTGGAACACCCATTTAGAAAAGATTCATGACGATCATGAGTGGATATTTAAATTCCTAATTTTGAAAACAGGTCAGGGACCAAAATGGTCTAGTATCCAGCTGATGAAATTATGTAGCTTTTGCCTCAAGGAGGATCAGAGACCAACCAGGTTTATTCTAAAGCCAAATATGAATGACTATGGTTCTAATTTGTTAAGAATTTCATGTAGTTTTCATGACAACAGAACAAAGAAAATTCTAGATGAGGGCAATTTTCAAATATGTTGGTAGGAACATAGATAGCAGGGTGATGGAAAACCTGGGGACCTGTGTAGTAGATAGCCATTCCAGCCATTCCAGTTGGAACTTTGATCTGGAAGTTCCAACCCCCATTTAGGCTTCGGTAACTGTCACACCTACAAGTCAGGGCCAAGGGAGGAGCCTGGAGACCCAAGAGCCAGATGGGCCAGCTCTCCCTGTTCCTGGACCCTGGACGATGGAGGTTGACCGAGCAGAGCTCCAGAGA